>CM035099.1:23427528-23640233 GCA_020205505.1 Panax japonicus
GTTTAATGGATGAAGTATCACTTTCAACCATCTTTCTAATTCATATAATTGGTTGAAAGTTGATGGAGGATAGTGACTAACCTAGAAAGATATGGGAATAGATTATACCTCACAGCCATTTTCTGAAGTGGGGTAGTCAGTGATCAGCTTTTGAGCAAAAGTGAGGTTTCTTGGGAATCCATGAGCTAGCACTGAGATTGTTGGATAAGCTTCGAAGGCCCAGAACATGTGATCCCAGGAGTTGAGAATTTGGGTTATGTGATAGGGCATCATAAACAAATAGGAGAATAAGTGATTAGAGTTAGCTCTCCTATATCCATCATATCCTACTGCAATAATCTCAACTTCGTCATCCTCTTCTTCTTCCCGATTTTCATTTTCTTTATTTGAAATTTTAACCACATCAATCATCTCCACTTTTCTTCTCTGATCTTCTGCCCTTTCCACCTCCCCAGCTTCAACCCTCTCCATTTGTATAGTTTCAGAACTAAGGTCTCTTGAGGAATTGAGGGAGGTTCATGATAATCTCTTTGCAGCTCCTCCTCAGCTATAGCCTTTTCTGACACACGGACTTCTCAAGGCTCCCCCTCAATTTGATCATTTATTTAAATTTCAAGCAGCTCCCCCTCAGCTGGAGCATTCTCTAGTGTAACAACTTCAGGAAGGTCCTTTTTTGTAGCTATTTTCTTTTTTTCTTCCTTCAAGGCTTTTACATTTTTGAGTACACATGTCTTGATGAGCTTTCTCCTTGCCTTTTTTGGTTGAGTTTCAACCTTGGTATTTTCTTCATCTGTAGCTCTGACGATTGATACTGTTGCACCATCCTATCCTGGAGTAATGTCAAGTCTTGACTCTATGATCGGTAGTGACTCTATGATCAAAGAGAGCAAAGACTTCTTTCTTTTGTGACTGCATTTTTCCTTCTTAAATAGTTGAGAGATGGTAGCTATGTCTTCTTCCTCCTCAGACTGCTGCTCTTTTCTCTTCATTTCCTTCTGAGTTTCAAAACCTGAACTCTCTTGGGGTGCATCAGTAGTTGAGCCTTGAGGCTCTTCTGTTGTTTGAGCTTTCATTTTCTTCATACCCTTGATTTTTTTGATCAAGGCAATGGGTTCCTCTTTATTAATTTCTTCTTCTTCATCAGTTTCCTTCACAACTGACATGTTTCTTGGTAGTCCAGATTCCTTTGCTTTACCAGTCCTTCCACTGGATTCGGACATCATTCAGACATTTTTTGTAGGATTTTTGTTCCAGTTTTGAAATAGTTGTTGGGTCATTTTTTGGTTGGGTTTATAGATTCTCCTTTATTATTCCCAATTTTGTCACCAGAGCTGATTGCAGAATCATGCTTATGAACCGCCCATGGAGCATCTTTACAAAACTCTTTAATTTCTTTGAACTGGATATCCACTTCCCAATCCAATCAATAAGTAAGGCTCCATAGTTGAGTTTAATCTTGAAGCAAATTGTTGTCATGAGCTTTAGTTGAACTTCATTCACAGAGTTGTGGCCAGAACTTTTATAGCATATGTATTTCCCAACAATGTCATCCAGAAACTCATACTTCTAGGGAAACTTTTTCTTCTTGTATCCCTTGACATTCTGAAACTTTGTGTGACACATCTTTTTCAGACCTTCATGAAAGTCGATGACCTCCATAGATACAAGTCCCTTTAATTTGAAACCTAGGGCTAGGTTTATATCTTTAGCTTTAAGTTTAATTTGTACCCCCTTAACCCTTATGGTGATGATGTCGTTCTCAAAGACTCCATTGCTATAGAATTCTTTCACCAACTTTGGGTATATCCATGTGCTGGTGCTCAGAGCTTCTTCAAGACTAGCTTTCTTCAGAAGAGACAGAATCTTGTGAAATTGAGGGTCAGCTATCTTGAACTTGTCAAAGCAGAGTTGGTAACCAAAGATAACATTGGAAACACCAATTAATTTTCTTGAACTGAGGTTGATTGAGTGTTCGTTCTAAAAGCTAGGGTTTCTACTGGTAGAGAGATAAAGAGAGAAATGAGGTCTTCCAATTTCTGAGATGAATTTTCAAAAACCTTTTCATATTATACTTGTAACTTACCTCCACTCGATATGCATAGTGGGGGACATGTTGAGTTCTGTTGGGCTCCACAATTTTAAATGATATTGAAAATACTAATCTACCCTTAGCTCCCCCCTAAGCTAGTGTATTCTTTGGGAGGACTACGATCGTCGAGGTTGAACTACGATGGTAGAGTTCATTTCTGACACTTCCATACAATCATTGTCTGTCCTGGTCCGTGTGTTGAACTCTGACATAACATTCCTTCTAGGTTAAGGTAACTCAGGAAGAACCAACCTCTTAGATTGAACTAAGGGTCTGGTTTATGCCTGAGGCACTTATCAGAGAGGTTTCTTGGATTTGATAGAAATAATGTCATCACATGATGCTTCTTTGCCATGTCAAAGTATGATGCTACAATCGTGGTTCCTTCTTTAGTTATCTTTATAATTTTAAACACAGCTTTCTTCTATGCAGGGTTAACACAAACTAGAGCATAGTGTTTATGGTTGCAGATTTAGCTTGCCTAAATCACTTATCAATTTATTAAATCTGTATTCACCTAGAGGTTTTGTAAGGACATCAGCAATTTAATTTTCAATAGGGATGTATTACAAAGATATAGTTCCATTTTAAACATAGTCCCTAATGAAATGATATCTTATTTCTATATTCTTAGTCCTATAGTGCATGACAGGATTATGTGTTATTCCTATGGCACTCATGTTATCACAATGAATAGGTATAGATTTGAAATCAAACCCATAGTCTGCTAGCTGATTTTTCATCCATAAGATTTGAGCACAGCAGCTGCCATGAACAATGTATTCAGCTTCTATTGTGGATGTAGATATTGAGTTTTTCTTCTTGTCAAACCAGGACACAAGTCTGCTTCCTAGCAACTAACAGGTGCCACTGGTACTTTTTCTATTGATCTTGCAGCCTACAAAGTCGGCTTATCTATATCTTGTTAGTTTAAAGGAGGACACCTTAGGATACCAAAGTCCTAAGTGAGGTGTGCTTTTGAGATACCTAAAAAATTTTTTTACATCAGTTAAGTGTGATTCCTTAGGATTAGCTTGAAATCTAGCATATATGCATGTTACAAACATTATGTCTGGTTTACTGGCAGTTAGATATAGAAGAGAGCCTATCATACCTCTGTATTGAGTTATGTCACTACTTTTACCTTTCTCATCTTTGTCAAGCTTGGTTGTTGGAGCAATTGGTGTTTTCATGGTAGAGGTCGATTCCATGCCATACTTTTTAAGTAAGTCTTTAATGTACTTGGCTTGGTTTATAAAGATACCTTCATCAATCTGCTTTACTTGTAATCCAAGGAAGAAATTCAGCTCACCCATCATACTCATTTCGAACTTGCTCTGCATAAGCTTAGCAAATCTCTTGAACAATTTTTCATCAGTAGAGCCAAAGATAATGTAATCAACATATATTTAAACTAATAGGATTCTATTTCTGTACTTTATAAGGAATAATGTGATATCTACTCTACCTCTAGTGAAACCATTTTTAATAAGGAAGTTAGTTAAAGTTTCATACCATGCTCTACGTGCTTGTTTAAGTCCATATAAGGCTTTGTCTAATCTATAGACATAATTAGAGAGAGTTGGATTGATGAAACTTAGAGGTTGCTCCACATATACTTCTTCTTGAAGTTCACCATTCAAAAATGTACTTTTAACATCCATTTGAAAGACTTTGAACTTCATTTGTACAACAAAGGCAAGGAAAATCCTGATAGCTTCTAATCCATACACTGCTTCTCTTAAACTAATTTAATTCCTCTTGCATGGCTTCTATCCAACTTGAGTCTTCCATATCATCTTCTATCTTTTTGGGTTCCATTTGTGATAGATAGCTTAGATTGAAACCCTCATTTTGGGTGGCGGATCTTGTCTTAACTTTTGTATTTGGATCTCCAATGATTAGGTCTTGAGTGTGGTCTCTAGCCCATCGATTTCCTATTGGAACATCTGACCTGATACCTTCTTGTCTGAATTCTTCATGATCAACCTCTGCTTCTTGATGCGGAGGTTCATTGTCTGGAGTAGTTCTTTCTACGATATCCTCTTTAGGCTCGACAATTTCATTTTCTGGGACTATGATCATGGTGTTGAGCTCGACTGCCTCGTTCATAGTGTCTAAGTTATCGTTTGTAGTGACTTGAGACACATTTTTGTCCAAGTCTGTTTCATCGATGATGATGTGAATCGAGACTTTAACACTTAGAATCTTCTTGTTGAACACTCTATAAGCCTTACTATCTGTGGCATATTCGAGAAATATTCCTTCGTCTAACTTTGGTTGAAATTTAGTCAAATACTGCTATCCATTATTGAGAATATAACATTCACAACCGAATACATGAAAGTAGCTGACACATGGCTTTCTTCCTCTCCACAACTCGTAGGGAGTCTTCTTTAATGTACAGTGTACAAGAGATCTATTTTGAGTGTAGCATGCAGTGTTGACAGCTTCTGCCCAAAAGTATTCAGGCAGATGGGCAACTTCTAGAAGAGAACTTCCAGCCTCAATAAACGTTCTGTTCTTTCTCTCAACTACTCTATTTTTCTGTAGAGTTTGTGGAGCTGAGAAGTTGTAACTGATGCCATTGTCTGTAAAGAACTGGTCCATCTCTGTGACACTCCCAAATTCAGGTACTTGAAACCCGAACTTGGTGCTTCACGATACCATTTTTATGAGCAGAATAATACTAATAATAATAACAATAATATATAGATTATCAAATTTAATTTATATATTATCATAGTTTTCAATCCCAAGTACGAAACCTTTAAACATTCGTTACATTACATGATAATTAATATATATTATTCTTATCATAAAGTTAAACTATTACATAGTATAACTTAAACATTCATTCGGTGACCTTTCCTTTTTCTTTGTTCTTGACAGATCCTTCATGTTGTTCACACTTAGCTGAAAACATTTAAATTAAGTAAGGATGAGCATTTGAGTGCCCAACATGTAATAGCAATCAATAACAATTAGCTGAAAGAATTAAATGTTTTCTTTGAATGATACTTCTACAACGAATCAACAGTTGTGAAATAAGCTGAGCCAATAATAAACAACATATCATTTCGATTTCAAATTTTTAAAACTACGTACTAACTAAAAATGAGAATTTGTTGACATACTATGAACATTGTTTTCTATTTTCGAAAAGGTTAAACAAAACTTCATTTGTAAACCGTTATAACTTACAGGCACGGGGGGTGATCAACCCGTTATGCTCTATATTGATCAATACTACATTCAAGAATGATATTATGGTTGACTTTGTTTGCCTTGGCACATAAAAATTTCCTATATTTGGGATGTTCATAACAGTCTTGAATCCAAACCAAAACAATTTTGTTGGATAATAATAAAGTTTTATCTTGTTCAACAACAACTTTAAATTTGTGTCTAGCTGGATTAAATAGCTTAGACGGCTTTTAATTTTACGTATACATACTGGACACCGATAAATATGTATCAACATGCGATAAAATATAATGATTATCCAAGTTAAGAAACTTGTATAACCATGTTTAGAAATTAATGAACAAAATACATATCTTGATCTACAATAACATAATTAAAGAACTTGTACAACAAATTATAATTTAATAACCTACTTATACAGAATCATTTCATAAGTATATACAAAGGTTGAAATATTTGAACAATAAAAAAGAATAGTTCATATATTGTCTTACGCATGTCCATTGGATAAAGTAAATGCAAAAGGTTAGATACTTGCCTGTCTGCTGCTTACAGTTATGCAACTTAGTTTTATCATTTATATAACAACCTATCAGTAATAATATTATTTTGCTGATTAGCATAACATATCGTAACACATAATACTTCTTATTGCAGTCAGCACAAAACCAAGTCACATTGTCATATATATTTAACAGTCATTGAATCATAAACAAACATTAATACAATTAAAATATCTAAGCCCAGATTAATTTCTAAAACATGTCGATATACCGACAACTTTATCGGGTAATTATCGAGTCTAAGACTCTAAACAGTAGTTCAATATCCATTTAGATAACTTATATATTAGTCGCATTATTTTTCATGGCCTTATAATAATTTTTAAATAATTATTACAATTTATCATGATTTTTGAAACACCAAAATCATTATTAAATGATTTAAATATTAAATAATTTCATTATCTTTAATATTTAATTAATATTAAATTCTTAATGAAACCATTACAAAAATATTAAGTTATTTTAAAATAACTTAAATTATTTTTAAAGTATTTATTTTACCTTTAAATGATTTTTAAAACAATTAAAATCATTTTTAATTAATTACCATTAATATTACAATATTAATGTATTATTTATCCAAATATTAAAAATCATTAATTATAACTTAAGATATTTTTAATTCATTTATATCCCTTTTAAATGATTTTTAAATCAATAAAAATCATTTTTAAACTATATATTTAATATAATTATTAAATAAATTGAATATCATTATTATTAAATTATTAATAAAATCTACCTTTAAATATTAAAAGTTATATTTTATAACTTAAAATATTTTTATAACACTTAAATAATTTTTATATTATTTTTAAATCATTAATTCTATTTTTTCATAATTTATTTAATATAGTTATTAAATAAAATAATTATAATTAATATTAATTTATTAATGAAATTCATCACATAATATTAAAATTTATTAAAAATAGCTTCAAATATTTTCTTATACCATAATATATTTTTAAATGATTTTTCATGTATTAAAATTATTTTAAAATAATTTATTTAATATTATAATTAAATAAATTAAATACCTTTAATATTTCAAAAATATTAAATATTTATGAAATATATTAAAAATAAGGCTTAAATATGAATTAATACCCTAAACTATAGGCCATATTCCACTTCGGTGATCCACCTTTCAATTTTGTCAATTAGATTATTAAACTATCAATTTTTTTCAATTACACAAATTGAGCACGCCACGTCAGCAATTGCTGACGTGACTAATTTAAGTGGGGTCTTAAGCAGCTTATGTGGCAAAAATAATAATTTTTTAATCATTAAATAAACAAATCCAAATAAATAAGGGGCAAAATAGTCAAAACTTAAATTACAATAAACAAATCCAAAATTAATTTTATAATAGGTCATATTTCTTGTTCACTTGAATTATAATATTCTAACTTAAGAATTGAAACTAATCAATCTAAAAAATTTCATGAACTCAAACAAACTAATATTCCTTGTTCACTTCTCAAACAGATTCTTTCCCTACCAAAACCCAAACAGCTCCTACCCTAACTTAAGAATTGATTTGCAGATCTGTTTGTCGTGATAAAGGTGCCTTCCGATGATTTGCAAATTGAAGAATCTTCATCTCCTTTTCCACTTTCACGAGCAGATTGAAAAACAACTATAAGAACCCAAAAAAACCCATCATCTTCTCTCTCCTCTTTCATCCCTTTCTCTCCTCCACCCTCCCCAATCCTTTGATCTCTACCACGAAATTGCTTTTCTTGTTCATCCACAATTGACAAACACGAATACATACCCAGAACTATTTTTAACCCCACCACCATTATTCATCTCAATAATCGACATTTTATCACAAAATAAAGGGCCTAATTTCAAATTTGCACACACAGAAATACCAAGTAAACTGCCATCCATACCAACAATTTATACACATAAATAAATTTAATATCTCCAAATAATAAACCCAGATCTGTACAACCATCATCTTCTTCAATCTCCAGATCCGTTCGTTCACCAAACCCCAAACCCAGTCAACTCACTGATTCCAACTCACCCTTTATGTAGAAGACGGCTGCTGCTTGCTATCCGTTTCGCCCGTCAACGACGACATAAATGAGTTCGCCCGAGAAATCGCCGGCGAGTACGAGAAACTAATCGTCTTCGACATCGAATCTTTTCTCTCCAGCACCCCATTTCTAGGAATCACCGCATGAGTCTCCGACTGTAACGGGTGATAATGAATCGGAGGTGGGATTTACTGGGGATTGCTGGATTAGACGAAAGAACTTATGTAATGGCTTGACATATATTAGCTCCCTTTTCAGTTAAAAATTTGTGCTATGCATAAATCATTTAAAAAAACCCCTAAATAATACTCTATTAATAAAAATGATTTTTGTACTTTTCAAATATAATATTTGTTTAGATCGATGATCTGATTTAGGTTATATTTTAATATAATATTTGTTTTATTTTAATTATTGTTTGACCAATTTACCCTTTATAAAATCATATTTGTTTAATTTAGGATTAAAAAATTATTTTGTTTGCCACATAAGCTGCCTAAGACCCCACTTAAATTAGCCACGTCAGCAATTGCTGACGTGGCGTGCTCAATTTGTGTAATTGAAAAAAATTGATAGTTTAATAATCTAATTGACAAAATTAAAAGGTGGATCACCGAAGTGGAATATGTCCTATAGTTTAGGTTATTAATTCATATTTAAGCCTAAAAATAATTATAAACTAATTTTTTGGACTTCAAAATAATTTATTATGTATTTTTTATAATTAAAAACTAATTTTCTATAATTATTTAATAAAAATATAATTTTTATAAATAAATTGTCGCTAAAGACCACCTATAGCGACATAACCGTCTTTATAAGTGTTCTTCATGAACCCAGATATTCATGTGCAGTGACCGAGTGAGCATATTTGACCATGATTAATTCTTCACACAAAGTGTTTCTGGACATGTTGTTGATCAGATCGTGTAGTACAAATGCAACACTACAAGACCTAACAACAAACATGTTCAAACAACATTACAATAAGTAGATATAAGCCTTCAAATTTACTTTCAGAACTGTTTTTCATTTTCTGGGTTACCCAGAAATGAAGAACTGTTCGACCTGTCTACTTTGGGCTTCCACAACTTGCAATCCTTTTGATGTTTATGTGATTTAAAACTTTCAGTGTGTAGCCAACATGTAAAAGAGTAGGTCTATTGCATAAAAGCACCATAACATCAACAGAATAGCCAAATCTTGTCCGGTTAAACCTTGTCAGAAGTCACGATCTTGAGTTTTCTAGGTTACCCAGAAAACGCAATCCGTGATCTTTATGCTTGATTTGACCATCACCCATATCCAGTCTATTTGTAATATGAGAGATCTAAAAGTATTTATATGTAGTATAACTACCATACTATAGATTGAATACAACAATAAACACAATTTAACAAACACAAGAAAGATCCTGGAGCTTGAATATGTTGTCAAGCCCTTTCTGGACAGTTTCTGGGTTACAAAGAAATGCCCAGTCATGGCCGTTTAGCGAATTTTGACCACAAATATCTTTCAATATATGTTAGATCTTACCCTGATTCAAGTTGTAGATTATAGACCACATGACATACTACAAGTATAAACCTTTAAATCACCAAAACAATAAACAAGCACATATCTACAAGGCCTGACATTTATTGTCAGACAACCAAAAACAAAATTTCCAAATTTTGTAAAAACTTGATTTTGAGCATATTAATGTTATGGATCTAGTGTGAGACCCCAAATTTTATGAATAAAGATTTCAATTTCTCGAAGTATTTTTTTTGAATATTATGGTGTGCATTTGATATAATGTTATAGTTATGAGTAATATTTATAAATTTTGAAAAGTATGCAAGTTGTTGTATAATATCCGATTGTCGGAGAATATTCTTTTTATTGGGGAATATCTGTATGACGATACAATCATTGGTGGACCCCACAATAGAATTATTGTCGAATTGAGAAAACGACAAAAATATTTTTATGAAAATAACGGCGGAAGTTTTACGGTTAAAACTGTTGAACTACTCAGTAGTAAAAGTACAGTAATACGCGTGGGTGCATCGTAGCACACGGTATTGGTTATTGATGCTTACGTGAAAAGTCACTTAGTTATATTCAATTATTGCTACAGTAATTGCTGCATCATATCTCTCATATTATTGATTCAATTACTTTCACAGTATCATCTGTATAATATGTTATATTATTAAATTAATATTTGAGATGACAAAGTTATTCATATTATTAAATTGCAATATTTACAATGTCTAGAAGTTCTGTTAATAAGATGTTTGGTTACCTAATTGCACGCTAATAAGGAGAAATCCTTATCGGAAAGCCCCCGCTTTCCTGGGAATGACATGGTTGTTAAATATTGTTAGTTATAATATTAATGATGAATAAGTTCGTGTTGATTAAAGATGAATTTGATAGTTCAATTGTGTTGGAATTATTAGTGTTAGTGAAAATCGACATTTATTTCGATAATAATTGATGTCTGGAGCTTATATTATTCAATCGGGTATTCGGGACACTTTTTGTTTCAGAGTACTATTCACGAGTTACTATTCACCCAGTTACTATTCACTCAAGTATTATTCACTCGAGTATTTGGGACACTTTTCACGTCGGAGTACTATTCACGGGTTACTATTAACTCTAGTGTTATTCACTCGGGTATTTGGGACACTTTTCGTGTCAGAGTACTATTCACAGGTTACTATTCACCTAGTTACTATTCACTATAGTATTGGTCACTCGGGTATTTAGGATACTTTTCGTGTCGGGGTACTATTCACGGGGTGCTATTCACCCGAAAAATATTTTTTTTTCCGCTCCAAATCATTTTTGGGTACAATATTATTCCATTAGGAGATGTGCTAATTTTTCAGATCGTTGGTTTAAAGTTTTAATAATAAATCAATATGGATCGTTGGTTTAAAGTTTTAATAGTAAATCAATATGGATCGCTGGTTTAAAGTTTTATTAGTGAATCAATATGGATCGTTGCTTTAAGTTTTAATAGTAAATCAATATGGACCGTCCGTTTAAAAGTAAATCAATCTGGACCGTTCATGAATTAGTTACTATTCAGTCCATTCTCCTATAAATAGAAGCTCATTCCTTCATTATTTCTTACAAATTTACTGAAACTCTAGAGAGAGAAATTATAGAGAGGAAGAAGAAGAGAAGTCTTCTACCTCATTATTCTAGTATCCAGTTTTATTCTAAGGTAATGGGTATTATTTTTTTTCGTATTCATGAAGAGAGCTTCTGTTATTCCATTCTTTATTATTATGTTGGAATAACCTGTCTATGCGAAGTACCGTATACATGGTGAAATTCTTCTGTTATTCCATTCTTTATTATTATGTTGGAATAACCTGTCTATGCGAAGTACCGCATACATGGTGAAATTCTTCTGTAATTCAAATTTTTATTATTCTGTTGGAATATCCTATCTGTGCGTATTACGCATGACCTGGTTCCATTATTTATTATTCTGTTGGAATAACCTGTCTGTGCGGTCTACACATGCCAGATGAATTCTATTGGTATTCCATTATTTATTATTCTGTTGGAATATCCTATCGGTGCAGATTAACATGACCTGGTTCCATTCTTTATTTTTTTGGGAATAACCTGTCTGTGCGATTTATCGCATGCATGGTGAATTCTTCTATTATTCCATTCTTTATTATTCTTTTGGAATAACCTGTCTATGTGGATTACCACATGCATGGTGAATGATCCTTTGTATTCATTCCTTATTAAATTGTGGAAATGATCCATCTATGTGGATTATCGCATGGCGGGTGAAAATCCATTTGCAGTTTCATATATTCTATTATACTCAGTTGGTTAAAGTTTTGGCTTCTATACTCCATGAAATTAGTAGAATATCCAGGATATTTGCGCTTCATCCAGTATCTTTTCATGAAAGTACTCTTCTGAGCATTCTTGAATTTTAATCCACAAAGCAATATCATGTTGACATTTTGGACATTATTGAGTTCATGATAGATTAACTTATAAATCTTTAAAATTTATTCTTGAACTTATTTTATTGAATTATTATGTCATTGTCATCATCCTCATGCTTATATTATGATGAAAGTTAACTTTGGCTTACGTGCATAGATGGACTTGGTATGATTATGACCAGGGATTATTCGGTATAATCATGACCTGTAATGTTATAAATAATGTGGTAAAAGTCCTTAGTGCTGTAGTGCATTGATGGGCAGTTTTTGGTATGATTATAACTAGGGATTATTCGGTATAGTCATGACTCAACGATAAAAATTGATGAAAATATTTTAAATCATAGAAGATAGTAGATATCATGCTCTACTTGACTCTTCTAATGGATTGTTTGTTTCACTGCAGTTAAACTTGATGTTTGTTATATTTTATCAGTTTAACACTGTTGAAGGCTAACGATAATTTATTCTGCATTATCTTAGTCATAATATTTCTTACTGGGCTAGTTGAGCTAACCCTTTTGCTTTCATTGTTCTCTTCAAGAAATGAGAACGTAGCAGTGACTAGTCTGGGAACGGATTGACGGTCCGGATGATAGCATTAGTATGCCTCACTATTCTGTTAAATAGTATGACAATAAATGTAATGAGGACTCCATTGAGTGTGGATATTGTCTAGATGACAATATTCTTATTAAAACTCTTAGATTATGTTATGTCGTATTTTACACGACTGTTGTATATTTAAGGTTATATTTGTATTCTGTACCATGTATTTGGCGACTCAGAATAGGTGATGTATACCTATTTTGGGGGCCTCACAGTTGGTATCAAAGCTTAGGGATATGATCCCTGGCTGAGATGTGAGACAAGAACTAGGAGGGGAGAGACGAGGAATTCCTTCGCTAGTATTACCTACCTAAGTTATTTGGTATTTAATTGGCGGTCATAGTATAGGGATAATATTTGATATGTTAATTAACCCTTGTTTTATGACAATGTTTAAAAATGGCATCTGAAAATGTTGAGATCAACAATGAAGCACATGAGACCGTTGAGTCACCAACGATCAATACCCAGGATAATATGCAATAGGAAGACAATAATCCTCAGGTAAATAACAACACCGATCAAATGATGAATGATGGGATGTTCAGAAGCTTTATGCAATTCATGCAACATCAGGTAAGAGAGACTCCTGTTCAAAATATAGGTGGAAATAATAGCAACCCATGGTCGATCACCGCTAAGTAGTTCAAGAAGTTGGGACCACCGGAGTTTTTGGGAAAGCAAGAACCACTTAAGGTGGAGAGGTGGTTAAAGCAGATCACCAAGATATTTGATGTCTTGGGATGCTCCGAGGAGCAAAAGGTTCCCTTTGGCACCTTTATGTTGCGTGAAGAGGCAGATTACTAGTGGGAATCTGTAAAACGTACCCAGCCTGAAGCACTCAAGATGTCTTGGGAGAAGTTCCAAGAGATGTTAAACGACATGTACTTTCCCAAAAGTATTCGTCACATGAAGGAGGTAGAATTCGTCAAGTTGTAGCATAGCAAAACAATATGACCATGTCGCAATACGAGGCTAAATTTGCGGAGTTATCCCGGTTTGCATCCCATTTGGTCGATAATGAGGAGCGAATGACACGAATGTTTCTGCGAGGTTTGAAACTCGATATTCGCCAATACCTCATTTCTCACAAACATTGTTTGTATTAAGATGTGAATAGGGCTAAGTTATTGGAGCGTGATAATGAGTCAGCACAACCAAAAGGCAACGACCAACAGCATGATAATAATCATACCGGTGGCAACGACCATCGGAACAATGATAACCATCGTGGGGGAAATTAGCATGCCAAGAATGGTAACCACTTCGGTGGTAATCATGGCCAAGATAATAGGAGTGGAAATTTCAAGAAGAAAAGGTTCAACAACAATGGAAAGACTGTAGCACCAACACCCGTTTTCAAGGAAGAAGAACGACCACCAATTGTATTCTTCAAATGCGGAGGGGAGGGACATATCAGTCCAAAATGTGTGATGCAGTCCAAAGAATGTTATAATTGTGGAAAAGAAGGTCACCTAGCCCAATTTTGTCATGCACCAATGTCAAGTCCAGCTGGGACGGTGGCACCAAAGACGGATACAGACAAAACAAAGTCGGTGGTTTCAGGAAGAGCGTTTTTTGTGACTTCTCAAAAAAGAGAGTAACCTGAACGAAATTAGCACGGGTTAGTTAATTATAAATTCTTAGAAGTCTATGCCTTATTAGATACCGGTTCTACCGATTCTATTATCTCTCTTGCTTGCTCTCAACGTTTAAATTTGACCCAGAGAAGTTAGACTTTGACTTATTAGTTGAAACTTCATTAGTAGAAACCTTTGTTACCTTCACTATTTATAAGTCTTGTTTGATTCAAATCGACACTTTCACATTACCTTTCGATCTTATCTCTTTGAAAATACTTGCCTTTGATGCAATTTTAGGAACTGATTGGTTAACTACTCATCATGCTTTTCGTAAGGTAAGCTTTCGTTATTGACTTCCTTGTGTGGAATGCACCGAAGCCAGACTTTTTGTAGGCAACGTCGTGAATGACGATGACAAGTTGATAGGTATCAATGTTACGTACTATCCAAGTCATGGATGAGAGTCACAGTTTTGAATGATATTTCTATTGTTAATAAATTTCCTAACGTATTCTTGAAGACTTCTTAGTCTACCCCTAGAGCGTGAAATCGACTTTTGTATTGACCCCAGTACAAAACCCATTTCTAAAACCCTCAAATATTTCTTCACTTAAAACTACGTATAACGCACCAAAGACGTTGACTCGAGCTATTGAAGATTATGATCATACCATTTAATACCATCGTGAAAAAGCGAACGTAGGAAGCTGACGCGTTGAGTAGAAGATTTTATGCTTTTACGAGTCCGAATATACGAACTTACGTGAAGTTAACAAATATATGAATAGAATCGACTTTAATAGATAATGTGACGCCCCCAAAATAGGTATACATCACCCATCTAGAGTCGCCAAATACATGGTACTAAATTCAAATACAACTTGATTATACAACAGTTGTGTAAAATACGACAAAATATATGTTCTGATTTTTAATACAAATATTGTCATCTAGACAATATCCACACTCAATTTAGTTCTCATTATATTTATTATCACACTATTTAACAGAATAGTGAGGACTACTAAGACACCATTTCGGACCATCACTCCATTCCCCGACTAGTCCAGTCTGCGTTCTCATTTTCTGAAGAGAACAATGAAAGAAAGGGTGAGCTCAACTAGCCCAGTAAGAAATATTATGACTGAGATAATGCAGAATAAATTATCATTATTCTTCAACAGTGTTAAACTGATAAAATACAATAGACATCAAGTTTAACTGCAGCGGAACATGCAATCCATTAAAGAGTCAATTAGAGAATAAAATCTATTATCTTTTATGATTTAAAAGGTTTTTCATCACTTTTATTGCTGGGACTCAGCTTAATAAATAATCCACTTCATCCCTGCACTACGACCAAGGATATTCATAAGTATCACAACCATAAATTATCCATGCACTATGGGCCAAGGATATTCGTGTATTCATCAATGGTCATGATCATGCCAACAACTGTCCAACAATGCACTACGGGCCAATGAGGACTTTTACCACATCATTTGTAACATTACGGTCATGATTACACCGAATAATCTTTGGTCATAATCATACCAAGTCCATCTATGCACTATAGGCCACAGATGACTTTCAAAAATAATATAAACACGAGGATGAAGACAATAATATAAGAATTCAATAAAACAAGTTCAAGAATTAATTTATTCAAGAACTAATAACGTCTAAATTGTCAACATGATATTTTTTTGTAAAGTAAAATTCAAGAATGCTCAGAAGAATATTTCCATGAAAAGATACTGGATAAGCGCAAATATCAAGAATATTCCACTAATTTCATAGAGTGTAGAAGTTAAAACTTTAACCAACTAAGTATAATAAAGAATGGAATAACAAAAAAAATCACCATACATGCGGTACTTCCCATAGACAGGTTATTCCATCAGAATAATAAATAACAGAACCAGGTAAGGCGTAATACGCACTGACAGGATATTCCAACAAAATAATAAAGAATGGAATACAACAGAAATCACCATGCATGCGGTACTTCGCATAGATAGGTTATTCCAACAGAATATTAAATGACGGAACCAGGTCAGGTGAAATTCACACCAAGAGGATGTTCCAACAGAATAATAAAGACGGAACCAGGTTCGCCGTAAATCACAGACAAGATATTCCAACAGAATAATTAAGACGGAACCAAGTCCGTTGTAAAGAACATACATCATATTCCAACAGAATAATAAAAATGGAATATAGAAAAATTTCACCAAGTATAAGGTTACCCGCGTATACAGGTTATTCCAACAGAATAATAAAGATGGAATAATAGAAGTTCTCCTCATGAATACAAAAGAAATAATACCCCTTACCGTAAAAGAAACTTGATATCGGAGTAGTGAAGTAGCCGAATACTTTTCTTCTTTCTCTCTCTAGAGTTATGACACCCCCAAATCCGGTACTTCCATTTCCATAGGATTTGGTGTTCACTGTACAAACATCATCTATTTATCTACCCGTAAATAAAATATAAACTATACAATAGATAGACATAATAATAAAATCTCTCCCCTTATGGGGTTACATCAACTGAATAATAATAAATCCCAGGTTACTCTAACCTTAAAACATCTTTCCGGAAAACATAAACAAATAAGTCTTATTAACATCAATTCTAATTACATCACATAACCACAATAATAAAACAGTCTTCATTACTTGTTAAGCTTGCCTTTGCCCTTACTAGTGGAAGGTTCGTCTGCTCTTTCGTTCTTAACTGCAATGTTATTATTACGCAAGAGTGAGAACGATTTCCCACAAGTATAACAATATAACAATGAATAATAACATGCGAGAGAAATAATAACTTCTGATATAAAGCTCAACTTTTGAATCAAGAATGGATAACAAGAATCAAAAGAAATTCTGAGGGTCATAAGACCTTGAACTATGTCCTAGGTTGTCAAGTGTTTTTAATTGAAACCTTTAACAGTCATAAGACTATGGAATCTTCTTCTCGTACTTAGGGGGATCAGCCCCTAGTACCATACTGTGCACAATATCTTAACGCTAAAGCATAAATAATCCCCTATACACGGCTGTTCATCTTAGTTTGACATTCAAGTCCGCACCAAAAGAAGTTTGGTTTGGATAATTCATCAAGGTTTTCTAAAATTTAGAACGCTCATCAACTATAGACTAGTCGAATCAATAAGGGTTTGCTAGTCTAATAATGTTTAACAGTAAATGAATATTGACCTTGAATAACATCTCAAAGGGTATACAATAGAATAATTATTGTATAACAACATCATGCTTGAAGATTAATAAACTTTAATATCCAAGACATGCTTGATCAATAATAATGAGAACTTGCTCAATATCGAAAGAAGAATTAATCAATTTATATAACGATAACAAGTAAGGTTAGTAAACTAGCTCAACGAAAGTTTAGGGTAAGAAACTTACTCAACGTAAATGTAGAGTTAGAAAACTTGCTCAATGTAACAAGATAAGGTTTAGAAACTTGCCTCGTGCGTAGATTACACTTAAACAAACTCGTTCTTTGAATTAAATCCTACATATCAATTACGTTCACAATACCAGTCAATAATAACGTACTAAACATCATAAGTTATTCTTTGTCTAATCTCGACTTCATGACCATACTTAGTCAAATTACCATACATGTTTTCACATAATATAATACTACACGAACAACAAGTTAATTACATAATCAACGATTCAAATAACATGTAATTGTCTTCTTGACTTGGTAAAAACTCATTTTAATATCTCATTTTATGTCTAAGAAGTTTTTATGTTCATTAGACTAGGTCACTAACTCATTTCTATACTTGAACATTAAAAATTTGCATTTTCTGTACAATCTGCTAAGTGGCGCTGCAGCCGGACACTTGGCGTTGTGGCGCGGTGGCACTGCGGCGCAGGAAAAGAACTAGGAGTTGGCGCCGCGGTGCGAGACTACAGTTCCAATTTTCGCAATTCACGAAAATTGCATAACACGACTAAAAATTTCCAATCAACTTATTTTTACACGAATTTAGACATACCCACATGCTAGAATTTATAAATAATCAATACTTAACATCTATGGAGTGATTTTCACCCATTAAAACACATAAATCACATAATTAAAGCATGCAAATTGGACTATTCTCGATGTTCTTGAAGTTTTGAACATAAATTCTAAAATTCAACGCCATAGATTCGATATAAGACCAAATCCAATCATTCAAATTTCGTTTTGTTCATTTTAACATGCATAATCATATCAATGTGTGAATTTTACAAAATAAATTATATTTGACATATAAAAAATCACGTATAAGGCTATATGGCCATATCACGTACTCTGTAAATTTTTGAAACACACAATATATATATAAAACATGTCATACAACTCGAATTATTACATATATTCTCATAACAACAGAATTTCCCAAATACGGAGACTCGCAGAAGTATGAAAGCCATTTTTATGAAAACATAAAAGACGTAAAATAAGAATTTGGGTTGAAGAGAATTACCCAAAGCGTAGATTAAATAAAATGACAAATATCTCTACCTCAATCACAGAGTTTATCCCAATCTCTCTCAAACTTTCTCAAACTCTCTCTGTTAAACTTTGTCAGACTTAGAAATAATAAGGAAAAGAAAAGAAGGCGTATACTAATACATAAGGGAAACTAATGCGCATGATGGAGGTCAGTTACCTATTATGGGTAACTGCTCCCAACCTCTCTTAGTGCCATGTTTGGCTACCAAGAATGGGGTTTAAAATCATTTAATTTAATAAATCATTATCATATAGTTTAAATAATGTCACATCTATATAAAATAAATCTAATATCTTATTTGATTTACTTTAAATAAAATATAATAATTTCTCATTAATACACATAGTCACATAATTCAAATTCTCTTTGATTAATAATGTCAAATTATTAAATCTCTAATTAATAATTAAATTAATTAAAATAACATAGGCTTATTAAATATTTCTTTTAATTCAATAAGCTCACATAATCATATATTTCGAATAATAAAAATATTTCACATTAAATTAATAAATGTAACACATATAATTAAATTAATCTATCACAACTTCATCAATTAATTATTTAATCTAATAATTAATTCATCGAAAAATATTTATTCATTCAAATAAATATTAAAATTAAATTACAAAATTACGGTTGTCACATCTTTCCCCTCTTAAAAGGATTCTGTCCCCAGAATCATAACTCAAACAAGTCGCCATGTTACATTCTCCCCCCTTACAAAGATTATGTCCCCAGAATCGCATATAACAATCTAAGTAAATAAATGAGGATAATTCTTCATCATATTCTCTTCGAGTTCCCACGTAGCTTCTTCAGCGTTGTGGTTCCTCCAAATTACCTTAACATAAGGTATTACTTTATTTCCCAGAACTTGTTCTTTTTGGTCGACAATTTGAACAGGAATTTCTTCGTAAGACAGGTCTTTGTCAAAATGTAGGGGTTCATATTCAATAACATGCTTGTAATCGGGTTTGTAGGGTCGTAGGACTGAGACATGGAAAACATTGTGGACATTCTCTAGAGATGGAGGTAAGGCTACCTCATAAGCAACTTCTCCTAACCTTCTCAAAACTTCAAAGGGTCCAATGAATCTTGGCCTAAATTTCCCTTTCTTTTCGAATCTAATCTTTCCCTTTTAAGGAGAGACCTTTAAGAACACATAACTACCTGGTTCAAACTCAACATTCTTACGGTGTGGATCAGCGTATTTATTTCTTCTGTCTTGGGCTGCTATCAATTTTGCTCGAATCACTTTGACTATCTCTGTTGTTTGTTGTACCAATTCTGGTCTTAGTAATTGTCTTTCGCCAACTTCATCCCAATATAGTGGAGTTCTGCACTTTCTATCGTATATCGCTTCATAAGGCGGCATTCCAATACTAGCGTGGTAACTGTTGTTGTAACCGAACTCTACAAGAAGTACATGGTCATCCCAATTTCCTTTAAAATCCATTATACAAGCTCTTAACATATCTTCCAATATCTGAATTGTTCTTTCACTCTGTCCACCTTTCTGAGGGTGATATGTTGTGCTCATTCGCAACTGTGTACCCATGAATTGCTGTAGACATTTCCAAAAGTTCGACGTAAAACGCGGATCACTATCAAAAATAATTGACACCAGAACTCCGTGCCTTAAAACAATCTCTTTCACATATAACCTTGCCAACTTATCTAGGTTGATTTTGATTCTGATTTGAAGGAACTGTGCGGATTTTGTCAATCGGTCAACAATAACCCATACTGCGTCGTAGCCTTTTTGAGTCGTCAGTAGGCCAACCACGAAATCCATCGTAATATGTTCCCATTTCAATTTTGGAATATCTAAAGGTTATAGCAATCCACTCAGTCTCTGATGTTCTGCTTTTACTTTTTGACATATCAGGCATTTGGCAACACATTCTGCAACCTCTCGTTTTAAATTTGGCCACCAAAAGTGTTGTCGAGGATCTTGGTACATCTTGGTGTTACAAGGGTGAATCGAATATCTTGAGTTGTGAGCCTCGCTCAAAATTTCTTCCTTAATCTCTGGTACTGGCGGTACCCAAATTCTGCTCTCAAATCTTAGTAGTCCCTCACTGTCTATTTTGAATCTAGGTTCAGTCCCTTCAGATATGTTCTTCTTAACTTTCTCACTTTCTTCGTCTTGAAGTTGAGCCTCCTTAACCATATCCAGTAATGTTGTACAAGCTTGCATCTGGAACAGCTTCTCGTTAATCTCCATAGGATACTTCACTTCCAATTCTAGCTTCTCCATTGCAAAAATTAGCTCATCCTAAGCAATCAACATCATCAATTTCTCCCGACCTTTTCTACTTAGGGCGTCGGCCACCACATTTGCCTTACTCGGATGGTATAGAATCTCACAATCGTAGTCCTTAATTAACTCCAACCACCTTTTTTGACACATGTTCAAGTCTTTTTGTGTAAAAATATATTTCAGACTCTTATGATCTGTATATATTTCACACTTCTCCCCATAGAGATAGTGCCTCCAAATTTTCAAAGCAAAAACTACTGCAGCTAACTCCAAGTCATGGGTCGAATACCCCTTCTCATAATCTTTGAGTTGTCGCGACGCATACGCAATGACTCTGCCATTCTGCATAAGCACACAGCCAAGTCCTTTATGAGATGCATCACTATAAACCACAAAATTTCCTATGTCATCTGGAAGAAATAACATAGGTGCTGAACTCAACCTCCTCTTTAATTCTTGAAAGCTTTCCTCACACTTCTCCGTCCAAACAAATTTCACTGATTTCCTAGTTAAATTCGTCAGCGGGGTTGCGATCTTGGAAAAATCCTGAATAATTCTTCTGTAATAACCCGTCAATCCAAGAAAACTTCTTACTTCCGATGGCGTCTTCGACTGATCCCAGTTAATCACAACTTTGACTTTAGAGGGATCCACTGAAATTCTGTCTCTATCAATCACATGTCCAAGAAATTGAAATCTTTCAATCCATAATTCACATTTTGAAAACTTAGCATACAACTTCTCTCCTCTCAATGTCTCTAATGTCAACCTCAAATGTTATTCATGTTCTTCCTTGGTTTTTGAATATACCAAAATGTCATCTATAAATATTACTACGAATTTATCCAAAAAAGGTTTGAACACTCCATTCATTAAGCCCATAAATGCTGCAGGAGCATTCATTAGACCAAATGACATTACTAGAAATTCGCAGTGATCGTATCGTGTTCTAAACGCTATCTTCAGTACATCCTCTGGTCTCACCTTCAGTTGATGATAACCACTTCTCAAATCTATCTTTGAAAAATATTTTGCTCCCTTTAACTGATCGAACAAGTCATTGATTCGCGATAATGGATACCTATTCTTAATCGTGACCATATTCTGTTCTCTATAGTCAATGCAGAGCCGGATCGTCCCATCCTTATTTTTCACAAATAAAATCGGCGCTCCCCAAGGTGATACTCTTAGTTGAATATACTTTTTGTCCAGTAATTCTTGTAGTTGGACGATCATTTCTTTCATCTCTACCGGTGCCATTCAGTACGGTTCCTTCGATATTGAGGCCGTTCCTGGAGACAAATTGATAACGAATTCAACTGTTCTATCTGGAGGAAGTCCCGATAAATCGTCCGGAAATACGTCTGTGAAATCTTTCACTACTGGAATCTCATCTATTTTTGGATTCTCTTTACGACTATCGACTATGTAAGCTAGATATCCTACACAGCCTTACCTTAAAAACATCCTGGCCTGCATCATCGTCAGACAACTCGCTTGTCTAGGCGACTTGCTACCATAAAACACAACCTTTGACGGAGTCATAAGGTTGATACGTTTCTTCTGGCAGTCAATTACCGCACCATAACTGGATAACTAGTCCATACCCAAAATAACATCGAATTCTCTGAGTCGGATAGGGATAAGATCTACATTCATGATATTACCCTTAATATACACTCTACAGTTCTTGTGCACATACTTAACATGGATTATTTCTCTATTCGCAATTTCTATGTTCATGGGGTATTCTAACTCATCCTTAAGAAATTTTAAGTTCTTAGCAAAGTCATCGGATATAAATGAGCAAGTAGCACCCGAATCAAATAATACATACGCATTAACTTTATTGATCAGAATGATACCTGACACCACATCGCGAGACTGCACCGCATCTTGTACTGTCATGTTGAACGTTCTGGCTGTTGGTCGATTGGTTGCGGTTGGTCCTGCAATGGTTAGAGTGCTTCCACCAGTATTTACTCTATATCCTCCTGAACTCGTCCCTCCCAATCCCTTCTTAGGACAATCTCTTGTAAGATGGTCATTTGAGCCACATGTGAAGCAGGCACCCTTCTTTGGGTTCGGACAGTTTGGTGCTATGTGGCCTTCCTGACAACAATTATAACACACTTGATTCTCTTTCATGCAAACTCCCAAGTGAGTTTTTCCGCAGGTTGGACACGCTTCTATCTTCTTCTTCTGCCCTCCCTGTTGACTTCTAGCCGACGAATTATCAGACCACTTCATCTTCTGACTATGATTACTCCCAGTACTACTCCCACCAGTTTTGTTGTTGCCTTCATTCTCAGTTTTCTTCTTATTCTTGTTATCCTGATTGTACTTAGTTACTGCATCGCTTCCACCCTCAGTGAGTATGGGCTTCTCTAACACTCCAGCAAAAGTGTTCAATTAAAACATTGACACCTTGCAATACAACCAGGGCTTCCGTCCTTATTCGAATCGTCTTGCCTTCCTCTCGTCGGTGAACACTTGGTATGTGGCGAACCTAGCCAAGTTGTTAAACCTTGCCGCGTAATCAGCTACTAACATATTCCCTTGTTTCAACTCTAGAAACTGAACTTCTATATGATTTTGTGAACTAGCCAGAAAATACATCTCGAAGAACATCTCTTTGAATCTCTCCCAGGTTATTACACCTTCACCTCCCCAAACTTTATTTGTCTACCACAAATAGTTGGCTACGGACTTCAGCATGAACGTCGCAAACGCGATTTTCTGGTCTTCCCTTACTTTTAACAACATGGAACACCTTGTCCATATCCATAACCCAGGTCTGAGCTTTAATTGGGTTTATAGAACCCTTAAACTTTGGCGGTCCCACCGCCTTGAAGTCCTTAAACGAAGTGTTTGGTTAGCATTGGCGCCGTTGTTATTGTTTATTGACCCTTTCTGGGCTTGCTGATGAATTTGTCTTCTTCTAGGCAGCATATTTCTGTTAAGAATATACGCTTATTAGGTCTTTATTCAATCTCTTAAACATTTAAGACTTAACTAAAATGTTTAATCATAACTCACTTAACACATCAACTCAAATAAACTTTGACATTCTCATTAAATTCAAAAGTTTTAACATCATAAGATAGCGTCACTGCTATTTACATCAACTATCCCGAGATAAGGAATCTACATGATTTAAAACATCA
Organism: Panax japonicus; assembly: GCA_020205505.1. Lineage (NCBI taxonomy): Eukaryota > Viridiplantae > Streptophyta > Magnoliopsida > Apiales > Araliaceae > Panax > Panax japonicus. The sequence continues at coordinate 23,451,588 of CM035099.1, forward strand.
ACATATTTCTTTGTTTATAATCACATCAGAATTTACATCATTAACTATCAACTAGTTTTCACATATTTAAACTAATAGTATCACTGTCTGTTAAGGCGCTGGATGGCCTTGCTACATTCCTCCTCCATGATGCGGCACATCGTTCTGCGATCTAGCATATATGATGGTAGATCCTCAAAATGGATTGGATACTTCCTAACTTGATCTTGGACCGCATCCATTGCATTTTGTAGTGGAGAGTACGTCTATTCAAGTTTAGCCTACTTCTCACAACGATCATCTTCTGCAAGATCAGCACGACGTGACTCTCGTACCCAGCCCTCCTCTACTATGGCAAGCCTCTCTGAGCTCTCCTTCAGATCCTTTTTTAACTTCTCTATTTCTGCGGACTTATCCTCGGTCTTACCCTTCTCGTGAACCAGATCCCACTCTACGTTTCCCAAATGTGTGTAAAGAGTCACAATCTCTCTATCCCTCTACTCAATAGTAATCTGCTGACTAAACGCCCGCTCAGTCAGATCTCAGACAGTGTCCTGTAACTCTATGTTACGATCATAAAGTGAATCATACATCTCAGCATCAATGGAGTTCGGTGGGAACTCCTCTTCTTCCTCTTCTTCCTCAGGATCCTCCTCTGGATCAGTCTCAGGCTCATGCTCCTGACCAACAACAGTGATCAAAGGAGATGGCTCTCTCTACACCAGTTGTTCCCTGACGACATGAATGTCTCGGGCCTCCTCCTTTGTAGGTACTCGGGGTTCCTCCTCCCCAGCTCGACTAGCTCCTCCAACATCCGACATCCTGACAACAAAATTTTATGTTTTAATTACTAATCTGTGCTAGCGAACACATAGATTAACACATAAGCACATAAAGTCTTTTATTATCTTTAATGAATTTAGAAATTCATTTCTTAGAACTCGATAAAAGTTTATCACTACTATGTTCTCAATCTCCTACAAGGCTACTACCTAAGGTTGTTCCCCCCGCCTAAGGTTCATAACCTTACAACTTTGATACTAACATGTGACACCCCCAAATCCGGTACTTCCATTTCCACAGGATTTGGTGTTCACTGTACAAACATCATCTATCTATCTACCCGTAAATAAAATGTAAACCATACAATAGATAAAAATAATAATAAAATCTCTCCCCTTATGGGGTTACATCAACTGAATAATAATAAATCCCAGGTTACTCTAACCTTAAAATATATGTGCAGAAAACATAAACAAGTAAGTCTTAGTAACATCAATTCTAATTACATCACATAACCACAATAATAAAACAGTCTTCATTACTTGTTAAGCTTGCCCTTTCCTTTACTAGTGGAAGGTACGTCTACTCTTTCTTTCTTAACTGCAATGTTATTATTACGCAAGAGTAAGCACGATTGCCCACAAGTATAACAATATAACAATGAATAATAACATGCGAGAGAAATAATAACTTCTGATATAAAGCTCAACTTTTGAATCAAGAATGGATAACAAGAATCAAAAGAAATTCTGAGGGTCATAAGACATTAAACTATGTCCTAGGTTGTCAAGTGTTTTAACAGTCATAAGACTACGAACTCTTCTTCTCGTACTTAGGGGGATTAGCACTTAGTACCATACTGTGCTCAATATCTTAACGCTAAAGCGTAAATAATCTCCTATACAGGGTTGTTTATCTCAGTTTGACATTCAAGTCCGCACCAAATGAAGTTTGGTTTGGATAATTCATCTAGGGATTCTGAAATTTAGAACGCTCATCAACTATGGACTAGTCGAATCAATAAGGGTTCGCTAGTCTAATAATGTTTAACAGTAAATAAATATTTAGCTTGAATAACATCTCTAAAGGTATACAATAGAATAATTATTGTATAACAACATCATGCTTGAATATTAAAAAACTTTAATATCCAAGATAGGCTTGATCAATAATAATGAGAAATTGCTCAATATCGAAAGAGGAATTAATCAATTTATATAACGATAACAAGTAAGGTTAGGAAACTTGCTCAACAAAAGTTTAGGGTAAGAAACTTGCTCAACGTAAATGTAGAGTTAGAAAACTTGCTCAATGTGTAACAAGATAAGGTTTAGAAACTTTCCTCGTGCGTAGATTACACTTAAACAAACTCGTTCTTTGCATTAAATCCTACATATCAATTACGTTCACAATACCAATCAATAATAACGTACTAAACATCATAAGTTATTTTTTGTCTAATCTCGACTTCATGACCATACTTAGTCAAATTACCATACATGTTTTCACATAATATAATACTACACGAACAACAAGTTAATTACATAATCAACAATTCAAATAACATGTAATTGTCTTCTTGTCTAGGTAAAAACTCATTATAATATCTCATTGAATGTCTAACAAGTTTTTATGATAATTAGACTAGGTCACTAACTCATTTCTATACTTGAACAATAAATATTTGCATTTTCTGGACATTCTGCTAAGTGGCGCTGCGGCCGGACACTTGGCGTTGCGTCGCGATGGCACTGCGGTGCGGGAAAAGAACTAGGAGTTGGCACCGCGGAGCGAGACTCCAGTTCCAGTTTCTACAATTCGCGAAAATTGCTGAACACGACTAAAAATTTCCAATCAACTTATTTTTACACGAATTTAGACATACCCACATGCTAGAATTCATAAATAATCAATACTTAACATCTATGGAGTGATTTTCACTCATTAAAACACATAATCACAGAATTAAAGTATGCAAATTGAACTATTCTTGATGTTCTTGAAGTTTTGAACATAAATTCTAAAATTCAACGCCATAGATTCGATATAAGACCAAATCCAACCATTCAAATTTTGTTTTGTTCATTTTAACATGCATAATCATATCAATGTGTGAATTTTGCAAAATAAAATATATTTAACATATAAAAAATCACGTATAAGGCCATATGGCCATATCACGTACTCTGTAAATTTTTGAAATAACAAGCCATAATCATAAGTTGTAATCTTATGAAATTGATGATATTGAAACACACAATATATATATAAAACATGTCATACAACTCAAATTATTACATATATTCTCATAACAACAGAATTTCCCAAATATACAGAGACTCACAGAAGTATGAAATCCATTTTTATGAAAACTTAAAAGACGTAAAATAATAATTTGGGTTGAAGAGAATTACCCAAAGCGTAGATTAAATAAAATGACAAATCTCTCTACCTCAATCACAGAGTTTCTCCCAATCGCTCTCAAACTTTCTCAAACTCTTTCTCTCTCTGCTAAACTTTGTCAGACTTAGAAATAATAAGGAAAAGAAAAGAAGGCGTATACTAATACAAAAGGTAAACTGATGCACATGATGGAGGTCAGTTACCTATCATGGGTAGCTGCTCCCATCCTCTCTTAGTGCCATGTTTGGCTAGCAAGAATGGGGTTTAAAATAATTTAATTTAACAAATCATTATCATATAGTTTAAATAATGTCACATCCATATAAAATAAATCTAATATCTTATTTAATTTACTTTAATTAAAATATAATAATTTCTCATTAATACACATTGCCACATAATTCAAATTAATAATGTCAAATTATTAAATCTCTAACTAATAATTAAATTAATTAAAATAACATAGGCTTATAATATATTTCTTTTAATTCAATAAGCTCACATAATCACATACTTCGAATAATAAAAATTCTCCATATTAAATTAATAAATGTAACACATATAATTAAATTAATCTATCACAACTTCATCAATTAAATATTTAATCTAATAATTAATTCATCAAAAAATATTTATTTAATTAATTAAATATTAAAATTAAATTACATAATTACAGTTGTCACAAGAGTTTCAGTGAATTCGTAAGAAATAATGAAGAAATGAGTTTCTATTTTTAGAAGAATGGAATGAATAGTAACCAATCCATGAACGGTCCAGATTAATTTACTTTAATCGGACGGTCCATATTTAAAGAAAATTTTTTTAAATAAAATATAATATATTCTATTTATAATATAATAAAACGTATAACTTTTAAAAAAAATTACTATGCAAACACTATGCATAATAAAATATAATATATTCTAATTATTGTCTAATAAAATAGATAACTTTACAAAAGTATTCTGTTTTATATAAAAAGATTTTACTATTAGCCTAATAAAACGAATAACTTTATAAAAGTACTTTGTTTTATATATAAAGTTTTTCTATTTTATTACGTTAATAATACGAATAAAACAAAACGTCGTCATCATTATTATTATTCACACTATTAATCGACCAGGTCGTTCCGGAAAAGAGGGGGCTTTCCAATAAGGATTTCTCCCTATTGGCGCGCAATTAGGTGACCAAACCTCTCCTTGGAAGAACTTCTAGACATCGTTAATAATTCAAATAATAATATTAACAACTTAGTCATCTCAATTATTGATTTAATAACGTATAAAATATCTAAAATAATTGAATCGAACTGAGTGACTTCTCACATAAGCATTAATAATCAATACCGTGTGCTACTATGCAACCATGCGTATTACTGTACTTTTACTGCTGAGTAGTTCAATAGTTTTAACGGTAAAACTTCCGTCGTTATTTTCATATCTCTCATATTATTGATTCAATTATTGTCACAGTATCATCTGTATAATATGTTATATTATTAAATCAATAATTGAGACGACAAATTTATTCATATTATTAAATTGCAATATTTACAATGTTTATAAGTTATGTCATGGAGAGATTTGGTCTCCTAATTGCGCGTCAATAAGGAGAAATCCTTATCGAAAAGCCCCCACTTTCTTGGGAACAACCTGGTTGTTAAATATTATGAGTTATAATATTAATGATGAATAAGTTCTTGTTGATTAAAGATGAATTTCATAGTTTTATTCTGTTGGAATTATTAGTGTTAGTGAAAATCGACATTTATTTCGATAATAATTGATGTCTGGAGGTTATATTGTTCAATCGGGTATTTGGGACACTTTTCGTGTTGGAGTACTATTCACGAGTTACTATTCATGGGTTACAATTCACCAAGTTACTATTCACTCTCGTATTATTCACTCGAGTATTTGGAACACTTTTCGTGTCGGAGTACTATTCACGGGTTACTATTCACTCTAGTATTATTCACTCGGGTATTTGGGACACTTTTCGTGTCAGAATACTATTCACATGTTACTATTCACCCAGTTACTATTCACTCTAGTATTGTTCACTCGAGTATTTGGGACACTTTTCGTGTCGGGTGTAAGACCCCAAATTATTAATAAATGAAATTTAACTTCTCTAATTATTATTTTAAAATAGTAAGGGTTGATTTGATTAATGTGGTTAGTTATGGGTAAAATGAGCTAATATTTTAAATAAGCAGTTGGTTATAAAATATTCATTGTTGTCGGGGAATATTCGTTTGGTCATGGAATATTCTTGCTGTCGTGGAATATTCGTCCGACGGCGCAGTCTTTTGTGGGCCCTATAACGGAAAGCGATTGGATGAAGAAAACGACAAGTATAAGTTGTTTGTAAATAACGGCGTAGTTGTTACCGTTAATACTGTTGGAATACCCGGTGGTTAATACTGTTGGAATACACAGTAATACGCGTTGTTGAATAGTAGCACACGGTATTGCACCAATTATTGATTCTTACGTAAGAAGGCACTACTCAATAATTGTTACAGTAATTACTGTTCAGTATTTTATTTTATTAATTCAACAATTGTTGCGTTGATATTTAATATTACTGTTGTTTCAATAATTGCCACTACACAATATTTTTTATTATCGAAGCAATAATTTATATTATCTGAATAATATTATTAGATAACATTATTGGTAATGTTTAGAAAGTTCTGTCTAAGGAGAGGTTTGGTCACCTAATTGCGCGACAGTAAGGAGAAATTTTTATTGGAAAGCCCCCTCTTTCCTGGGAACGACCTGGTTGCCAGTATTGTGATTTTGTAATATTATTTGTGAATAATTAATTATCGATTTATATGATGAAGAAAATATTGATTTTATGTGGATATAGATGGAGAAAATTTTTAAAGTGACAATTGTTAAAAATTGATATTTTATCTTTTCTGATAAAATAATATTTTATTATATTATTATAATATAATAATGGGGATATTTTTATAATGAATTTGGGATATATGAGTATATGAGGATGAGTAGTATTTTTGTTGCAAAATTTGTTTAAAACATGTTAAACATGTCTGTGGGCCCATTTCTTGACTAAAATTTGATTATAGCCTGTAAAATCGCCCGTTTATGGATTTCGGTCAATTTCTGTTTGGAATTTGGTAAAACGTTCTTCTACAAAGTTGTAGAGAATTGAATTTCCTATAAAAAGTCGCGAGATTCAAATTTTCTGATAAAAAGGCTATTTATTCTGAATTATTGAAGTTCCGAAGCTCCGAAATAATTAATTTTTGGAAGTTTAAAATATTTTTAATTACAAAAACGTGTTTTTCATTGTGGCCCTCATGTAACATTTTTTATGTCGGGATTACTATTCATGATTTACTATTCACGAGTTACTATTCACGAGGCATGATAATATTTTTTGTGAAATTTCTATCTTTTGGTGTTGGAGTTACTATTCATGTATATGGCACTATTCACGTATACGGTATTATTCACGAATACGGCACTATTTACCGAAAAATGAAATTTCTTCTTTTCGTCCAAAATATCTATTCTAGACACTAGCTTTGATTGTATCCATGTTTTGATCATTCTTGAATTGTACCCCCACTCTGGTTATTTATGAAGTATTTTTAAATGAGAATTGTTTAAAGTACGAATCCTTAATATTTGTTCTTTTGCTTCATTGGATTCGTTTTCTTTAAAATATTTTTCATCATCCTCAGTTCTAAATGATGATATTACTGAATATCTTTGGCCCGTAGTGCAAAGATGAATGATTTTTTGATGAATATCTTTGGCCCGTAGTGCAAAGATGAACATGTGTTGAGATGAACATGACCAGCTGATTAATATCTTTGGCCCGTAGTGCAAAGATAAACAGGTGTTTAGATGAACATGATCAACTGATGAATATCTTTGGCCTGTAGTGCAAAGATGAATATTTGATTCCAGATATATATTGATTAATGTTACAGGGATAAAATATCGACGATGAACTTTTAAATTCATATATAAAAGATAGTAGTTTGCATTCTCTACTTAACTCTTCTAATGAATTATTATTTCCCCTGTGAAGATTGATTTAAAACTGGTTGTCTATTGTATTCTATTAGATTTTTCCCTGTTGAGGACTAATGATAATTTGTTCTATATTATCTTAGTCATAATGTTCTTTACTAGGCTAGTTGAGCTCACCTTTTTCCTTGTTGTTCTATTTTTTCTTCTTAGGAGGCGAGAATGTAGCGAGTACTAATCGGGATGTGGAATGATGGTTCTAGAAGTGGTTCTAGTAGTCCTCATTATTCCATAAAATAGTGTATCAATAATTGTAATGAGGACTTATTTGAGTGTGAATATTATCTAGATGACAATATTTGTATTTAAACTCACAGTTTTTATGTTGTATTAATAAATTTGTAGTTGTTTCTATATCATATATTTTGATGACTCAGAATGGGTGTTGTATACCTATTTTGGGGGCGTCACAGTTGGTATCAGAGCTTAGGGATATGGTCTCTGGCGGAGATCGGGGAATAGTACTAGGAGGGGAGAGACGAGTAATCATTCGCTAGTATGTCATACCTAAGCTTATTTGTTGGCCAGTCAAACTATATGGTTAATTTTTGATATGTTAATTTGTTTAATTAGCCCCTGTTTTATGGCAGTATTTCAGAATGGCAGCTGAGAATATTAACGGTGGAGTTAATGAGACCATGAAAACACCTTTAATCACCACCCAGGGGAACGTGGAACAGGAAGGCAATATTCTTCCTGTAAACAACACCACTGAGCAGACGATGAATGACGGGATGTTTAGGAGCTTTTTGTAGTTCATACAAAACCAGACGAGGGAGAGACTAGTGTACAGAATACGGGTGGAAATGATAGCAACGCGAGGCTTATCACGGCCAAGCAGTTCAAAGAGTTGGGACCACCAGAATTTAAGGGAAAGTCAGATTCGATCATGGCGGAAACATGGGTCAAGCAAATTATCAAGATATTCAATGTCTTGGGATGCACGTAAGAATAGAAGGTTTCATTCGTCACCTTTATGTTCCTTGGCGAGGCAGATTACCGGTGGGAGTCTGTGAAACATACCAGCCTGCCGCACTCCGCATGTCTTGGGAAACGTTTCAGAAACTTTTTAATGAAAAATACTTTCCTGAAAGTATTCGCCATATGAAAGAGTTAGAGTTTATTAGACTAGAACAAAACAACATAACGGTGTCCCAATACGAGGCGAAGTTTGCAGAGTTATCCAGGTTTGCACCTCATTTGGTAGAGAATGAGGAACGAATGACGAGGATATTTCTGAGAGGTTTAAAAATCGAGATTCGGAAATATCTTATCTCTCAAAAAAAAAATTTATATTCAGATGTTGTCAACAGGGCTCAATTATTAGAGCGATATAGCAAGTACGTTTAACCAAGAGACCGCAACAGGATCATACCGGTGACAACAGTCATCAAAACAACAATAACCTGCGGAGAAAGAAAAATTCGGACAAGAGCGACAACCACTCTGGTTGTAATCGTGGCCATGAAAATAGAAGAAGTGAGTCGGGGGGAGATTTTAAAAAGAGGAGATTCAACAATGACACTGCGAAGACGTCAGAACCAGCAGCAACTAGTTTTAAGGGAGGAGAATGACCACCGGTTGTATGCAATAAATGTGGAAAAGAGGGACACATCAGCCCAAACTGTCCACAACAGTTCAAGGTATGCTATACTTGTGGAAAGGAAAGACATATCGCTCGAGATTGTACGGTAGCAAAACCAAGCCCAGTGGGGATGGTGACTCAAAAGGCTGTCCCAAAAAAGTCAAAGTCAACGGTTCCTGGAAGAGCATTTGTCGTGACTGGTCAACATGCGAGAAACCCAAATGAGGTGATCACGGGTAAGCTAATCATACATTCATGCAAAGTTTATACATTACTAGATACTGGTGCTACCCATTCATTTATCTCTCCTGCTTGTGCTCAACGTTTAAACTTGACTTCGGAGAAATTAGACTTTGACCTATCTGTGGAAACTCCGTTGGGAGAAACTTTCATCACATCCACTGTTTATAAATCTTGCCTGATTCAAGTTAGCACTATCGCATTACCTATTGATCTTATCTCTTTAAAGATACGTGCTTTTGATGTGATTTTAGGGATTGATTGGTTAACTACTCTTCATGCCAAAATTGATTGCTTTCGTAAGGTTGTTAGTTTTCATATTCCTAAGCAACCTGTTATTCGAATTCAAGCAACCAACCCATTGAAGTCAAACACTTTCATATCAAGCCATAAAGTCATTCGTTATTGAAAAATAGATGTCATGTTTTCTTTGCCTATGTTATGGACTTAAACAAAAATACGTCAGATTTGAATGATATTTCTGTTGTTAGTAAATTTCCTGATGTATTTCCTGAAGAGTTTCTTGGCTTACTCCCAAAGTATGATATTGAATTTTATATCGACTTTGAACCCGGTACAAAACCCATTTCTAAAATCTCATGACTCCTATTGAACTTCAGGAGTTCAAAATTCAACTGTAGAAGTTTGTACCCGAGCCTTTATCTGGTGACTTCCTTTGTGGTATGCACTGAAGCCAGACTCTCCGTAGGGGACGCCATATTCGTGCGGTAGTAAACTGATAGGTGTCATTGTGATGTGTTATCCAAAATTGGGATGTGAGTCACAGTTGAGAGCAACCGAAGTTAGTAATAGAAATACATAGCTTTCTATGCTTAGCTGGTTATTATCGAAGATTTTGTGGAAAGATTTTCTCGAATCGCTACTCTATTAACGCAGCTGACTCGTAGACATACAAAATTCGAATGGAGCAAGGAATGTGGTAAGATCTTCGAAGAACTCAATAGGAGACTCATTTCGGCACATGTTCTGACTATACCATCCTGGAAAAGCGAACGTGGTAGCTGACTGTTGAGTAAAAGATCGTATACGAGTACGAATGCGATATTGTCAAAGACCCATTTCATATAACTTACAAATGATAAATATAGAGTTAAAGACTATAGGGACTCACGTGATGATATACAAGTAGAACCGGCTTTAATCGATAAAGTTAAAACCGTTCAAGCTACACACCGGAGTTGATGAATATGAAGAAGGAGGTATAAGAAGTCGTTATTCCAAAAGCGAGAATCGGCGATATGAGGAAAGCTCAAACCTTCGATGTATTAGTCCATTTGAAATCCTAGATCGAATAGGAATTGTGGCCTATAGACTCGTTTTACCGCCAAGTATGACGCGTGTTCATAACGTTTTTTATGTATCGATGTTACTTAAATATGCAGACGACCCGAACCATGTTATTGAGTTAGAACCAGACGAGATAGCCGAAGACTTAACGTATGAAGAGGTACCTGTCAAGATTTTGGATAGGAAGGAGCATGTCCTACGTACGAAGGTCATACCAAAAGTTAATGTTTTGTGGAGAAACTGTGCTATTGAGGAAATGACCTGGGAGTTGGAAATGGAAATGAAAGCGAGGTATCCTCATCTTTTCGAAACACCAGGTACAAACGTCAATTTTGAGGACAAAATTTCATAAGGAGGGGAGGTTGTAAGACCCCAAATTATTAATAAATGAAATTTAATTTCTCTAATTATTATTTTAAAATAGTAAGGGTTGATTTGATTAATGTGATTAGTTATGGGTAAAATGCGCAAATATTTTAAATAAGCAGGTGGTTATAAAATATTCATTATTGTCGTGGAATATTCGTTTGGTCGTGGAATTTTCTTGCTATCGGGGAATATTCGTACGATGCCGCAGTCTTTTGTGGCCCCATAGTGGAAAGAGATTGGATGAAGAAAACGACAAGTATAAGTTGTTTATAAATAATGGCCTAGTTGTTATCGTTAATACTGTTGGAATACCCGGTTGTTAAAACACAGTAATACGCGTTGTTGCACAGTAGCACACGGTATTGCACCAATTATTGATTCTTACATTAGAAGGCACTACTCAATAATTGTTACAGTAATTACTGTTCAGTATTTTATTTTATTAATTCAATAATTGATGCGTTGATATTTTATACTACTATTGTTTCAATAATTGTCATTACATAGTTTTTTTCATTATCGAAGCAATAATTCATATTATCTGAATAATATTATTAGATAAAATTATTGGAAATGTCTAGAAAGTTCTGTCTAAGGAGAGGTTTGGTCACCTAATTGCGCGCCAGTAAGGAGAAATCTTTATTGAAAAGCCTCCTCTTTCCTAGGAACGGCCTGGTTGCCAGTATTGTGATTCTGTAATATTATTTTTGAATAATTAATTATTGATTGATATGATGAAGAAAATATTGATTTTATGTGGATATAGATGGAGAAAATTTTTAAAGTGACAATTGTTAAAATTTGATATTTTATCTTTTTCTAATAAAATAATATTTTATTATATTATTATAATATAATAATGGGGATATTTTTACAATAAATGTGGGATATATGAGTATATGAGGATGAGGAGTATTTTTGTTGCAAAAGTTGTTTAAAACATGTTAAACATGTCTGTTTCTTGACTAAAATTTGATTATAGCTTGTAAAATCGTCCGTTTATGGATTTCGGTCAATTTCTGTTTGGAATTTGAAAAAACTTTCTTCTGCAAAGTTGTGAAAAATTTAATTTCGTATAAGAAGCCGCGAGATTCGAATTTTCTGATAAAATGGTTATTTATTCTGAATTATTGAATTTTCGAAGCTCCAAAATAATTAATTACAAAAACGTATTTTTCATTTTTTGGCCCTCATATAACATGTGATAGAGGCTGAAATCAGTTTAAAGAAGTGTGTGTATGCGATTTTGGAAAAATATAATAATATTTAATAAATTTTCTACTTTGGTGTTCTAAGCAATTTCCTATAAATAGGGTGCTTAGGTTAGAATTGAAAATCACACCAAAAACTAAAGATATCTCTCTCTTTCTCTCTTTATAATATCTAGCGTATTTTGTGAGTATTTTAGTACATTGAGTATTGCTATACGGTGCAAGTTCTTTCAGCACTATAACCAGTATTCCAGTCAGAAGTACTGTTTTTGCGATGTAAGGGATGTTATTTTCTTCTCAAATAATATTATTTCTTCAATATCATTCTGCTGAAATATTGGTTGGAACTTTTTATCAAATTTTAAACTTTTTTATGTCTGGGTTACTATTCATAAGTTACTATTCAGGAATTACTATTCATGAGTTACTACTCACGAGTTACTATTCATGAGTTACTATTCACGAGTTACTATTCACGAGTTACTATTCACGAAGCATGATGATGTTTTTTGTGAAATTTCTATCTTTTGGTGTCGGAGTTACTATTCACGTATACGACACTATTCACCGAAAAATGAAATTTCTTCTTTTCGTCCAAAATATCAATTCTGGACACTAGCTTTGGTTGTATCCATGTTTTGATCATTCTTGAATTTTACCCCACTCTGGTTATTTATGAAATATTTTTGAATGGGAATTTTTTAAAATACGAATCCTTAATATTTGTTCTTTAGCTTCACTGGATTCATTTTCTTTAAAATATTTTTCATCATCCTCAGTTCTAAATGATGATATTACTGAATATCTTTGGCCTTTAGTGCAAAGATAAATGATTTCTTGATGAATATCTTTGGCCCGTAGTGCAAAGATGAAGAGGTGTTGAGATGAACATGACGGACTGATTAATATCTTTTGCCCGTAGTGCAAAGATAAACAGTTGTTTAGATGAACATGACCAACTGATGAATATCTTTGGCCTGTAGTGGAAAGATGAATATTTGATTCCAGATATATATTGATTGATGTTATAAGGATAAAATATCGACGATGAACTTTTAATTTCATATATAGAAGATAGTAGTTTGCATTCTCTACTTAACTCTTCTAATGAATTATTATTTCTGTTGCGAAGATTGATTTAAAACTGGTTTTCGATTGTATTCTATTAGATTTTTCCCTGTTGAGGACTAACGATAATTTGTTCTATATTATCTTAGTCATAATGTTCTTTACTAGGCTATTTGAGCTCACCCTTTTCCTTGTTGTTCCATTTTTCTTCTCAGGAGGCGAGAATGTAGCGAGTACTAGTCGGGGTATGGAATGATGGTTCTAGAAGTGGTTCTAGTAGTCCTCATTATTTCATAAAATAGTGTATCAAAAATTGTAATGAGGACTTATTTGAGTGTGAATATTATCTAGATGAAAATATTTGTATTTAAACTCACAGTTTTTATGTTGTATTAATAAAGTTGTAGTTATTTCTGTATCATGTACTTTGACGACTCAGAATAGGTGTTGTATACCTATTTTGGGGGCGTCACATCGAGGTACTATTCACGGGGTACTATTCCCAAAGTACTATTCACGTTGTACTATTCACCCGAAAAATATATTTCTTTTCGTTCCAAATCATTTTTGGGTACAATATTATTCCATGAGGTGATGTGCTAATTTTTCAGATCGTTGGTTTAAAATTTTAATAGAAAATCAATATGGATCGCCGGTTTAAAGTTTTAATAGTGAATCAGTATGGATCGTTGCCTTAAGTTTTAATAGTAAATTAATATGGACCGTCCGTTTAAAAGTAAATCAATCTGGACCGTTCATGAATTAGTTACTATTTAGTCTATTCTCATATAAATAGAAGCTCATTCCTTCATTATTTCCTATGAATTAATTGAAACTCTAGAGAGGAAATTATAGAGAGAAAGAAGAAGAGAAGTCTGCTACCTCATTATTCCAGTATCCAGTTTTATTCTAAGGTAAGGGGTATTATTTCTTTCGTATTCATGAAGAGATCTTCTTTTATTCCATTCTTTATTATTATGTTGGAATAACCTGTCTATGGGAAGTACCGCATATATGGTGAAATTCTTTTGTTATTCCATTCTTTATTATTATGTTGGAATAACCTGTCTATACGAAGTACCGCATACATGGTTAAATTCTTCTGCTATTCCATTCTTTATTATTCTGTTGGAATATCCTATCTGTGCGTATTACGCATGATCTGGTTCCATTATTTATTATTCTGTTAGAATAACCTGTCTGTACGGTCTATCGTATGCCTGGTGAATTTTATTGTTATTCCATTCTTTTATTATTCTGTTGGAACATCCTGTCTTTGCGGATTACGCATGACCTGGTTCCATTATTTATTATTCTGTTGGAATATCCTATCGGTGCAGATTACGCATGACCTGGTTCCATTCTTTATTATTTTTTGGGAATAACCTGTCTATGCAATCTATCGCATGCATGGTGAATTCTTCTATTATTCCATTCTTTATTATTCTGTTGGAATAACCTATCTATGTGGATTACCACATGCATAGTGAATGATAATTTGTATTCATTCCTTATTAAATTGTTGAAATGACCTGTCTACATGGATTATCGCATGGCGGGTGAAAATCTATTTGCAGTTTCATATATTCTATTATACTCAGTTGGTTAAAGTTTTGGCTTCTATACTCCATGAAATTAGTAGAATATCCAGGATATTTGCGCTTCATCCAGTATCTTTTCATGAAAGTATTCTTCTGAGCATTCCTTAATTTTACTCCACAAAGAAATATCATGTTGACATTTTGGACATTATTGAGTTCAGGATAAATTAACTTATAAATCTTTAAATTTTTTTGTTGAACTCTTTTTAATTGAATTATTATGTCATTGTCATCATCCTCAAGCTTATATTGTGATTAAAGTCATCTTTGGCATACGTGCATAGATGGACTTGGTATGATTATGACCAAGGATTATTCGGTATAATCATGACCTGTAATGTTATAAATGATGTGGTAAAAGTCCTCAGTGGCCTATAATGCATTGATGGATAATTTTTGGTATGATTATGACCAAGGATTATTCGGTATAGTCATGACCATTGATGTTTTAATGAATATCCTTGGCCCGTAGTGCAGGGATAATTCGATGATGTGGTTTATTTATTAAGCTGAGTCTCAGCAATAAAAATTGATGAAAACATTTTATAGTAGATATCATGCTCTACTTGACACTTCTAATGGATTGCTTATTTCGCTGCAGTTAAACTTTATGTTTGTTATATTTTATCAGTTTAACACTGCTGAAGGCTAACGATAATTTATTTTGCATTATCTTAGTCATAATATTTATTACTGGGCTAGTTGAGCTAACCTTTTTTCTTTCATTGTTCTCTTCAGGAAATGAGAACGTTGCAGGGGACTAGTCGGGGAATGGAGTGACACTCCAGATGATATCATTAGTAGTCCTCACTATTCTATTAAATAGTGTGACAATAAATGTAATGAGAACTCCATTGAGTGTGGATATTGTCTAGATAAAAATATTCTTATTAAAACTCTTAGATTATGTTATGTTGTATTTTACACGACTGTTGTATATTTAATTTTGTATTTGTAATTTGTACCATGTAGTTGGCGATTCAGAATAGGTGATGTATACCTATTTTGGGGGCGTCACATCTAGCACGAGCCAACCCATATCATTTAATTAGACTACATATGTGACGCCCCCAAAATAGGTATACATCACCTATCTTGAGTCGCCAAATACATGGTACTAAATTCAAATACAACCTGATTATACACGACAAAATAAATGCTGTATGTAGTCCCGACTACGTTCTCATTTCCTGAAGAGAACAGTGAAAGAAAGGGTGAGCTCAACTAGGCCTGTAAGAAATATTATGACTAAGATAATGCAAAATAAATTATCATTAGTTCTTAATAGTGTTAAACTGATAAAATACAATAGACATCAAGTTTAACTGCAGCGGAACATGCAATCAATTAAAATAGTCAAGTAGAGAATAAAATCTACTATCTTTTATGATTTTAAAAAGGTTTTTCATCACTTTTATCGCCGAGACTAAGCTTAATAAATAATCCACGTCTTCCCTGCACTACGGCCAAGGATATTCATTAGGGTCACGACTACAAATTATACATGCACTACGGACCATGGATATTTGTGTATTCATCAATGGTTATGATCATGCCAACAACTGTCCATCAATGCACTTCGGGCCAATGAGGACTTTTACCACATCATTTGTAACATTACGGTCATGATTACACCGAATAATCCCCAGTCATAATCATACAAAGTCCATCTATGCACTACAGGCCACAAATGACTTTCAAAAATAATATAAACATAATGATGATGAGAATGATTTAAGAATTCAATAAAACAAGTTCAAGAATTAATTTATTTAGGAACTAATAACGTCCAATATGTTAACATGATACTTCTTTGTAAAGTACAATTCAAGAATGTACAGAAGAATATTTCTATGAAAAGATACTGGATGAAGTGCAAATATCAAGAATATTCAACTAATTTTATGGAGTGTATAAGTCAAAACTTTAACCAAATGAGTATAATAATGAATGAATTAACAAAAGAAATCACCAAGCATGCGGTACTTCGCATAGTTAGGTTATTCCAACAGAATACTAAATGACGGAACCAGGTTAAGTAAAATTCACACCAACAGGATGTTCCAACAGAATAATAAAGACGGAACTAGGTCCGGCGTAAAGCACAGACATGATATTCCAACAAAATAATAAAGACGAAACCAGGTCCGGAGTAAAGCACAGACAGAATATTCCAACAAAATAATAAAGAATGGAATACATAATAATTTCACCAAGTATGGGGTACCCCGCGTATACAGGTTATTCTAACAGAATAATAAAAATGGAATAATAGAAGGTTCTCTTCATGAATACAAAAGAAATAATACCCCTTACCGTAAAAGAAACTTGATATCGGAGTAGTGAAGTAGCATACTACTTTTCTTCTTTCTCTCTATAGTTTCTCTCTCTAGAGTTTCTGTGAATTCGTAAGAAATATTGAAGGAATGAGTTTCTATTTATATAAGAATGGAATGAATAGTAACCAATCCATGAATGGTCCAGATTGATTTACTTTAATCGGACGGTCCATATTTAAAGTAAAATATTTTAAATAAAATATAATATATTCTATTTATAATCTAATAAAATGAATAACTTTTAAAAAGATTTTACTATGAAAGCACTATGCAAACACTATGCATAACAAAATATAATATATTCTAATTATTGTCTAATAAAATAGATAACTTTATAAAAGTATTCAGTTTTATATAAAAAGATTTTCTGTTTTATTACGTTAATAATACGAATAAAACAAAATGTCATCAACATTATTATTATTCACACTATTAATCGACCAATTCGTTCCCAGGAAAGAGTGGGTTTTCCAATAAGGATTTCTCTCTATTGGCGCGCAATTAGGTGACTAAACCTCTCTTTGGTAGAACTTCTAGACATCGTTAATAATGCAAATAATAATATTAACAACTTCGTCATCTCAATTATTGATTTAATAACATATAAAATATCGATAATAATTGAATCAAACTGAGTGACTTCTCAAATAAGCATTAATAATCAATACCGTGTGCTACTATGCAACCACGCGTATTACTGTACTTTTACTATCGAGTAGTTCAACAGTATCAATGATAAAACTTTCGCCGTTATTTTCATAAAAATATTTTTGTCATTTTCTCAATCCGACAATAATTCTGTTGTGGGGTCCACCAATGATTGTGTTGTCGTACGAATATTCCCTGACCAATCGAATATTATATAACAACTTGCGTACTTTACAAAATTTATAAATATTACCCACAACTATAACATTATATCAAATTTATTCCATAATATTGTTGGACCCCACAACAGAAATCTTGTTGAATTGAGAAAACGACAAAAATACTTTTATGAAAATAACGACGGAAGTTTTACCGTTAAAACTATTGAACTACTCAGTAGTAAAAGTACAATAATACACGTGGTGACATAGTAACACACGATATTGAATATTGATGCTTACGTGAGAAGTCACTCAATTATAATCAATTATTGCTAAAGTAATTGCTGCATCATATCTCTCATATTATTGATTCAATTATTGTCACAGTATCATTTGTATAATATGTTATATTATTAAATCAATAATTGAGACGACAAAGTTATTCATATTATTAAATTGCAATATTTACAATGTTTATAAGTTCTGTCACGGAGAGATTTGGTCTCCTAATTGCGTGCCAATAAGGAGAAATCCTTATCGGAAAGCCCCCTCTTTCTTGGAAACGACCTGGTTGTTAAATATTATGAGTTATAATATTAATGATGAATAAGTTCTTGTTGATTAAAGATGAATTTCATAGTTCCATTGTGTTGGAATTATTAGTGTTAGTGAAAATCGACATTTATTTCGATAATAATTGATGTCTGGAGGTTATATTATTCAATCGGGTATTTGGGACACTTTTCTTGTTGGAGTACTATTCACAGGTTACTATTCATGGGTTAGAATTCACCTAGTTACTATTCACTCTAGTATTATTCACTCGAGTATTTGGGACACTTTTTGTGTCGGAGTACTATTTACGGGTTACTATTCACTCTAGTATTATTCACTCGGGTATTTGAGACACTTTTCGTGTCAGAATACTATTCACAGGTTACTATTCACCCAGTTACTATTCACTCTAGTATTGTTCACTCGAGTATTTGGGACACTTTTCGTGTCGGGTGTAAGACCCCAAATTATTAATAAATGAAATTTAACTTCTCTAATTATTATTTTAAAATAGTAAGGGTTGATTTGATTAATGTGGTTAGTTATGGGTAAAATGCGCAAATATTTTAAATAAGCAGGTGGTTATAAAATATTCATTGTTGTCGGGGAATATTCGTTTGGTCGTGGAATATTCGTCCGACGGCGCAGTCTTTTGTGTCCCCATAACGGAAAGCGATTGGATGAAGAAAACGACAAGTATAAGTTGTTTGTAAATAACGGCGTAGTTGTTACCGTTAATACTGTTGGAATACCCGGTGGTTAAAACACAGTAATACGCGTTGTTGAATAGTAGCACACGGTATTGCACCAATTATTGATTCTTACATAAAAAGGCACTACTCAATAATTGTTACAATAATTACTGTTCAGTATTTTATTTTATTAATTCAATAATTGTTGCGTTGATATTTAATATTACTGTTGTTTCAATAATTGTCACTACACAATATTTTTTATTATCGAAGCAATAATTTATATTATCTGAATAATATTATTAGATAACATTATTGGTAATGTTTAGAAAGTTATGTCTAAGGAGAGGTTTGGTCACCTAATTGCGCGACAGTAAGGAGAAATTTTTATTGGAAAGCTCCCTCTTTCCTGGGAACGACCTGGTTGTCAGTATTGTGATTTTGTAATATTATTTGTGAATAATTAATTATTGATTTATATGATGAAGAAAATAATGATTTTATGTGGATATAGATGGAGAAAATTTTTAAAGTGACAATTGTTAAAAATTGATATTTTATCTTTTCTGATAAAATAATATTTTATTATATTATTATAATATAATAATGGGGATATTTTTACAATGAATTTGGGATATATGAGTATATGAGGATGAGTAGTATTTTTGTTGCAAAATTTGTTTAAAACATGTTAAACATGTCCGTGGGCCCATTTCTTGACTAAAATTTGACTATGGCCTGTAAAATCGCCCGTTTATGGATTTCGGTCAATTTCTGTTTGGAATTTGGTAAAACGTTCTTCTGCAAAGTTGTAGAGAATTGAATTTCCTATAAAAAGTCGCAAGATTCAAATTTTCTGATAAAAGGGCTATTTATTCTGAATTATTGAAGTTCCGAAGCTCCGAAATAATTGATTTTTGGAAGTTTAAAATATTTTTAATTACAAAAACGTGTTTTTCATTGTGGCCTTCATGTAACATTTTTTATGTCGGGGTTACTATTCACGAGTTACTATTCACGAGGCATGATAATGTTTTTTGTGAAATTTCTATCTTTTGGTGTTGGAGTTACTATTCATGTATACGACACTATTCACGTATATGGTACTATTCACGAATACGACACTATTCACCGAAAAATAAAATTTCTTCTTTTCGTCCAAAATATCTATTCTGGACACTAGCTTTGATTGTATCCATGTTTTGATCATTCTTGAATTTTACCCCCACTCTGGTTATTTATGAAGTATTTTTAAATGAGAATTGTTTAAAGTACGAATCCTTAATATTTGTTCTTTTCCTTCATTGGATTCGTTTTCTTTAAAATATTTTTCATCATCCTCAGTTCTAAATGATGATATTACTGAATATCTTTGGCCCGTAGTGCAAAGATGAATGATTTTTTGATGAATATCTTTGGCCCGTAGTGCAAAGATGAACATGTGTTGAGATGAACATGACCGACTGATTAATATCTTTGGCCCGTAGTGCAAAGATAAACAGGTGTTTAGATGAACATGACCAACTGATGAATATCTTTGGCCTGTAGTGCAAAGATGAATATTTGATTCCAGATATATATTGATTGATGTTACAGGGATAAAATATCGACGATGAACTTTTAAATTCATATATAGAATATAGTAGTTTGCATTCTCTAATTAACTCTTCTAATGAATTATTATTTCCCCTGCGAAGATTGATTTAAAACTGGTTATCTATTGTATTCTATTAGATTTTTCCCTGTTGAGGACTAATGATAATTTGTTATATATTATCTTAGTCATAATGTTATTTACTAGGCTAGTTGAGCTCACCTTTTTCCTTGTTGTTCCATTTTTTCTTCTTAGGAGGCGAGTATGTAACGAGTACTAATCGGGATGTGGAATGATGGTTCTAGAAGTGGTTCTAGTAGTCCTCATTATTCCATAAAATAGTGTATCAATAATTATAATGAGGACTTATTTGAGTGTGAATATTGTCTAGATGACAATATTTGTATTCAAACTCACAGTTTTTATGTTGTATTAATAAAGTTGTAGTTGTTTCTATATCATATATTTTGACGACTCAGAATGGGTGTTGTATACCTATTTTGGGGGCGTCACAGTTGGTATCAGAGCTTAGGGATATGGTCTCTGGCGGAGATCGGGGATAGTACTAGGAGGGGAGAGACGAGTAATCATTCGCTAGTATGTCATACCTAAGCTTATTTGTTGGCCAGTCGAACTATATGGTTAATATTTGATATGTTAATTTGTTTAATTAACCCCTGTTTTATGGCAGTATTTCAGAATGGCAGCTGAGAATATTAACGGTGGAGTTAATGAGACCGTGGAAACACCTTTAATCACCATCCAGGGGAACGTGGAACAGGAAGGCAATATTCCTCCTATAAACAACACCACTGAGCAGACGATGAACGACGGGATGTTTAGGAGCTTTTTGCAGTTCATGCAAAATCAGACGAGGGAGAGACTCGTGTACAAAATACGGGTGGAAATGATAGCAATGCGAGGCTTATCACGGCCAAGCAGTTCAAAGAGTTGGGACCACCAAAATTTAAGGGAAAGTCGGATTCGATCATGGCGAAAACATGGGTCAAGCAAATTATCAAGATATTCGATGTCTTGGGATGCACGTAGGAATAGAAGGTTTCATTCGTCACATTTATGTTCCGTGGCGAGGCAGATTACCGGTGGGAGTCTGTGAAACGTACCAGCCTGCCTCACTCCGCATGTCTTGGGAAACATTTCAGAAACTTTTCAATGAAAAATACTTTCCTGAAAGTATTCGCCATATGAAAGAGTTAGAGTTTATTAGACTAGAACAAAACAACATAACGATGTCCCAATACGAGGCGAAGTTTGCATAGTTATCCAGGTTTGCACCTCATTTGGTAGAGAATGAGGAACGAATGACGAGGATATTTCTGAGAGGTTTAAAAACCGAGATTTGGCAATATCTTATATCTCATAAATTTTTTTATATTCAGATGTTGTCAACAGGGCTCAATAATTAGAGCGAGATAGCGAGTACGTTCAACCAAGAGACCGCAACAGGATCATACCGGTGACAGCAGTCATCAAAACAACTATAACCAGCGAAGAAAGAAAAATACGGACAAGAGCGACAACCACTCTGGTTGTAATCGTGGCCATGAAAATAGAAGAAGTGAGTCGGGGGGAGATTTTAAAAAGAGGAGATTCAACAATGACACTGCGAAAACGTCAGCACCAGCAGCAACTAGTTTTAAGGGAGGAGAACGACCACCGGTTGTATGCTATAAAAGTGGAAAAGAGGGACACATCTGCCCAAACTGTCCACAACAGTTCAAGGTATGCTATACTTATGGAAAGGAAAGACATATCGCTCGAGATTGTACGGTAGCGAAACCAAGCCCAGTGGGGATGGTGACTCAAAAGGCTGTCCCAGAAAAGTCAAAGTCAACGGTTCCTGGAAGAGCGTTTGTCGTAACTGGTCAACATGAGAGAAACCCAAATGAGGTGATCACGGGTAAGCTAATCATACATTCATGCAAAGTTTATACATTACTAGATACTAGTGCTACCCATTCATTTTTCTCTCCTGCTTGTGCTCAACGTTTAAACTTGACTTCGGAGAAATTAGACTTTGACCTATCTGTGGAAACTCCATTGGGAGAAACTTTCATCACATCCACTGTTTATAAATCTTGCCTGATTCAAGTTAGCACTATCGCATTACCTGTTGATCTTATCTCTTTAAAGATACGTGCTTTTGATGTGATTTTAGGGATTGATTGGTTAACTACTCTTCATGCCAAAATTGATTGCTTTCGTAAGGTTGTTAGTTTTCATATTCCTAAGCAACCTGTTATTCGAATTCAAACAACCAACCCATTGAAGTCAAACAATTTCATATCAAGCCATAAAGTCATTCGGTATTGAAAAACGGATGTCAAGTTTTCTTTGCCTATGTTATGGACTTAAACAAAAATACGTCAGATTTAAATGATATTTCTGTTGTTAGTAAATTTCCTGATGTATTTCCTGAAGAGTTTCTTGGCTTACTCCCAAAGTGTGATATTGAATTTTGTATCGACTTTGAACCCGGTACAAAACCCATTTCTAAAATCTCATGACTCCTATTGAACTTCAGGAGTTAAAAATTCAATTGTAGAAGTTTGTACCCGAGCCTTTATCTGGTGACTTCCTTTGTGGTATGCACTAAAGCCAGACTCTCCGTAGGGGACGCCATATTCGTGCGGTAGTAAACTGATAGGTGTCATTATGATGTGCTATCCAAAATTGGGATGTGAGTCACAGTTGAGAGCAACCGAAGTCAGTAATAGAAATACATAGCTTTCTATGCTTAGCTGGTTATTATCAAAGATTTTGTGGAAAGATTTTCTCGAATCGCTACCCTATTAACGCAGCTGACTCGTAGAGATACAAAATTTGAATGGAGCAAGGAATGTGGGAAGAGCTTCGAAGAACTCAATAGGAGACTCATTTCGGCACATGTTCTGACTATACCATCCTGGAAAAGCGAACGTGGTAGCTGACTGTTGAGTAAAAGATCGTATACGAGTACGAATGCGATATTGTCAAAGACCAATTTCATATAACTTACAAATGATAGATATAGAGTTAAAGACTCTAGGGACTCACGTGATGATATACAAGTAGAACCGATTTTAATCGATAAAGTTAAAACCGTTCAAGCTACACACCGGAGTTGATGAATATGAAGAAGGAGGTACAAGAAGTCGTTATTCCAAAAGCGAGAATCGGCGATATGAGGAAAGCTCAAACCTTCGATTTATTAGTCCATTTGAAATCCTAGATCGAATAGGAACTGTGGCCTATAGACTCGTTTTACCGCCAAGTATGACGCGTGTTCATAATGTTTTTCACGTATCGATGTTACGTAAATATGCGGACGACCCGAACCATGTTATTGAGTTAGAACCAGACGAGATAGCCGAATACTTAACGTATGAAGAGGTACCTGTCAAGATTTTGGATAGGAAGGAGCATGTCCTACGGACGAAGGTCATACCAAAAGTTAATGTTTTGTGGAGAAACTATGCTATTGAGGAAATGACCTGGGAGTTGGAAATGGAAATGAAAGTGAGGTATCCTCATCTTTTCGAAACACCAGGTACATACGTCAATTTCGAGGACAAATTTCATAAGGAGGGGAGGTTGTAAGACCCCAAATTATTAATAAATGAAATTTAATTTCTCTAATTATTATTTTAAAATAGTAAGGGTTGATTTGATTAATGTGATTAGTTATGGGTAAAATGCGCAAATATTTTAAATAAGCAGGTGGTTATAAAATATTCATTATTGTAGTGGAATATTCGTTTGGTCGTGGAATATTCTTACTATCGGGAAATATTCGTACGACGCCGCAGTCTTTTGTGGTCCCATAATGGAAAGAGATTGGATGAAGAAAACGACAAGTATAAGTTGTTTATAAATAACGGCGTAGTTCTTATCGTTAATACTGTTGGAATACCCGGTTGTTAAAACACAGTAATACGCGTTGTTGCACAGTAGCACATGGTATTGCACCAATTATTGATTCTTACATTAGAAGGCACTACTCAATAATTGTTACAGTAATTACTGTTCAGTATTTTATTTTATTAATTCAATAATTGGTGCGTTGATATTTTATATTACTGTTGTTTCAATAATTGTCATTACACAGTTTTTTTATTATCGAAGCAATAATTCATATTATCTGAATAATATTATTAGATAACATTATTGGCAATGTCTAGAAAGTTCTGTCTAAGGAGAGGTTTGGTCACCTAATTGCGCGCCAGTAAGGATAAATCTTTATTGGAAAGCCTGCTCTTTCCTAGGAACGGCCTGGTTGCCAGTATTGTGATTCTGTAATATTATTTGTGAATAATTAATTATTGATTGATATGATGAAGAAAATATTGATTTTATGTGGATATAGATGGAGAAAATTTTTAAAGTGACAATTGTTAAAAATTGATATTTTATCTTTTCTAATAAAATAATATTTTATTATATTAATATAATATAATAATGGGGATATTTTTACAATAAATGTGGGATATATGAGTATATGAGGATGAGGAGTATTTTTGTAGCAAAAGTTGTTTAAAACATGTTAAACATGTCCGTTTCTTGACTAAAATTTGATTATAGCCTGTAAAATCGCCCGTTTATGGATTTCGGTCAATTTCTGTTTGGAATTTGAAAAAACTTTCTTTTGCAAAGTTGTGGAAAATTTAATTTCGTATAAGAAGCCGCGAGATTCGAATTTTCTTATAAAAGGGTTATTTATTCTGAATTATTGAAGTTTCGAAGCTCCGAAATAATTAATTACAAAAACGTGTTTTTCATTTTTTGGCCCTCATGTAACATGTGATAGAGGCTGAAATCAGTTGGAAGAAGTGTGTGTATGCGATTTTGGAAAAATATAATAATATTTAATAAATTTTCTACTTTGGTGTTCTAAGCAATTTCCTATAAATAGGGTGCTTAGGTTAGAATTGAAAATCACACCAAAAACTAAAGATATCTCTCTCTTTCTCTCTTTATAATATCTAGCGTATTTTGTGAGTATTTTAGTACATTGAGTATTGCTATACGGTGCAAGTTCTTTCAGCACTATAACCAGTATTCCAGTCAGAAGTACTGTTTTTGCGATGTAAGGGATGTTATTTTCTTCTCAAATAATATTATTTCTTCAATATCATTATGCTGAAATATTGGTTGGAACTTTTTATCAAATTTTGAACTTTTTTATGTCTGGGTTACTATTCATGAGTTACTATTCAGAAATTACTATTCATGAGTTACTATTCATGAGTTACTATTTATGAGTTATTATTCACGAGTTACTATTCATGAGTTACTATTCATGAGTTACTATTCACGAGTACTATCCACGAAGCATGATGATGTTTTTTGTGAAATTTCTATCCTTTGGTGTCGGAGTTACTATTCATGTATACGACACTATTCACGAATACGACACTATTCACCGAAAAATGAAATTTCTTCTTTTCGTCCAAAATATCAATTCTGGACACTAGCTTTGATTGTATCCATGTTTTGATCATTCTTGAATTTTACCCCACTCTGGTTATTTATGAAATATTTTTGAATGTGAATTGTTTAAAATACGAATCCTTAATATTTGTTCTTTTGTTTCACTAGATTAATTTTCTTTAAAATATTTTTCATCATCCTCAGTTCTAAATGATGATATTACTGAATATCTTTGTCCTGTAGTGCAAAGATAAATGATTTCTTGATGAATATCTTTGGCCCGTAGTGCAAAGATGAAGAGGTGTTGAGATGAATATAACCGACTGATTAATATCTTTTGCCCGTAGTGCAAAGATAAACAGGTGTTTAGATGAACATGACCAACTGATGAATATCTTTGGCCTGTAGTCCAAAGATGAATATTTGATTCTAGATATATATTGATTGATGTTATAAGGATAAAATATCGATGATGAACTTTTAATTTCATATATAGAAGATAGTAGTTTGCATTCTCTACTTAAATCTTCTAATGAATTATTATTTCCGTTGCGAAGATTGATTTAAAACTGGTTGTCTATTGTATTCTATTAGATTTTTCCCTGTTGAGGACTAACGATAATTTGTTTTATATTATCTTAGTCATAATGTTCTTTACTAGGCTAGTTGAGCTCACCATTTTCCTTGTTGTTCCATTTTTCTTCTCAGGAGGCGAGAATGTAGCGAGTACTAGTCGGGGTGTGGAATGATGGTTCTAAAAGTGGTTCTAGTAGTCCTCATTATTCCATAAAATAGTGTATCAAAAATTATAATGAGGACTTATTTGAGTGTGAATATTATCTACATGAAAATATTTGTATTTAAACTCACAGTTTTTATGTTGTATTAATAAAGTTGTAGTTGTTTCTGTATCATGTACTTTGATGACTCAGAATAGGTGTTGTATACCTATTTTGGGGGCGTCACATCGGGGTACTATTCACGGGATACTATTCCCAAAGTACTATTCACGTGGTACTATTCACCCGAAAAATATATTTTTTTTCGGTCCAAATCATTTTTGGGTATAATATTATTCCATGAGGTGATGTGCTAATTTTTCAGATCGTTGGTTTAAAATTTTAATAGAAAATCAATATGGATCACTGGTTTAAAGTTTTAATAGTGAACCAGTAGGGACCGTTGCCTTAAGTTTTAATAGTAAATTAATATGGACCGTCCGTTTAAAAGTAAATCAATCTGGACCGTTCATGAATTAGTTACTATTTAGTCTATTATCCTATAAATAGAAGCTCATTCCTTTATTATTTCCTATGAATTAATTGAAACTCTAGAGAGGAAATTATAGAGAGAAAGAAGAAGAGAAGTCTGCTACCTCATTATTCCAGTATCCAGTTTTATTCTAAGGTAAGGGGTATTATTTTTTTCGTATTCATGAAGAGATCTTCTGTTATTCCATTCTTTATTATTATGTTGGAATAACCTGTCTATGGGAAGTACCGCATACATGGTGAAATTCTATTGTTATTCCATTCTTTATTATTATGTTGGAATAACCTGTCTATACGAAGTACCGCATACATGGTTAAATTCTTCTGTTATTTCATTCTTTATTATTCTGTTGGAATATCCTATCTGTGCGTATTACGCATGATCTGGTTCCATTATTTATTATTCTGTTAGAATAACCTGTCTGTACGGTCTATCGCATGCCTGGTGAATTCTGTTGTTATTCCATTCTTTTATTATTCTGTTGGAACATCCTGTCTTTGCGAATTACGCATGACCTGGTTCCATTATTTATTATTATGTTGGAATATCCTAACAGTGCAGATTACGCATGACCTGGTTCCATTCTTTATTATTTTTTGGGAATAACCTGTCTATGCGATCTATCGCATGCATGGTGAATTCTTCTATTACTCCATTCTTTAATATTCTGTTGGAATAACCTATCAATGTGGATTACCACATGCATAGTGAATGATCCTTTGTATACATTCCTTATTAAATTGTGGAAATGACCTGTCTACATGGATTATCGCATGGCGGGTGAAAATCTATTTGCAGTTTCATATATTCTATTATACTCAGTTGGTTAAAGTTTTGGCTTCTATACTCCATGAAATTAGTAGAATATCCAGGATATTTGCGCTTCATCCAGTATCTTTTCATGAAAGTATTCTTCTGAGCATTCTTGAATTTTACTCCATAAAGAAATATCATGTTGACATTTTGGACATTATTGATAGATAATTTTTGGTATGATTATGACCAAGGATTATTCGGTATAGTCATGACCATTGATGTTTTAATGAATATCCTTGGCCCGTAGTGCAGGGATGATTCGATGATGTGGTTTATTTATTAAGCTGAGTCTCAGCAATAAAAATTGATGAAAACATTTTATAGTAGATATCATGCTCTACTTGACACTTCTAATGGATTGCTTATTTCGCTGCAGTTAAACTTGATGTTTGTTATATTTTATCAGTTTAACACTGCTGTAGGCTAACGATAATTTATTTTGCATTATCTTAGTCATAATATTTCTTACTGGGCTAGTTGAGCTAACCCTTTTTCTTTAATTGTTCTCTTCAGGAAATGAGAACGTTGCAGGGGACTAGTCGGGGAATGGAGTGACACTCCAGATGATATCATTAGTAGTCCTCACTATTCTATTAAATAGTGTGACAATAAATGTAATGAGAACTCCATTGAGTGTGGATATTGTCTAGATAAAAATATTCTTATTAAAACTCTTAGATTATGTTATGTTGTATTTTACACGACTGTTGTATATTTAATTTTGTATTTGTATTCTGTACCATGTATTTGGCGACTCAGAATAGGTGATGTTTTGGGGGCGTCACATCTAGCACGAGCCAACCCATATCATTTAATTAGACTACATATGTGACGCCCCCAAAATAGGTATACATCACCTATCTTGAGTCGCCAAATACATGGTACTAAATTCAAATACAACCTGATTATACACGACAAAATACATGCTGTGAGTAGTCCCGACTAGTCCCGACTACGTTCTCATTTCCTGAAGAGAACAGTGAAAGAAAGGGTGAGCTCAACTAGGCCTGTAAGAAATATTATGGCTAAGATAATGCAGAATAAATTATCATTAGTCCTTAATAGTGTTAAACTGATAAAATACAATAGACATCAAGTTTTACTAACGCGGAACATGCAATCAATTAAAATATTCAAGTAGAGAATAAAATCTATGATCTTTTATGATTTTAAAAAGGTATTTCATCACTTTTATCGCCGAGACTAAGCTTAATAAATAATCCACGTCATCCCTGCACTACGACCGAGGATATTCATTAAGGTCAAGACCACAAATTATACATGCACTACGGACCAAGGATATTTGTGTATTCATCAATGGTTATGATCATGCCAACAACTGTCCATCAATGCACTTCGGGCCAATAAGGACTTTTACCACATCATTTGTAACATTACGGTCATGATTACACCGAATAATCCCTAGTCATAATCATACCAAGTCCATCTATACACTACAGCCCACAGATGACTTTCAAAAATAATATAAACATGATGATGATGAGAATGATATAAGAATTCAATAAAACAAGTTCAAGAATTAATTTATTCAGGAACTAATAACGTCCAAATTGTCAACATGATACTTCTTTGTAAAGTACAATTCAAGAATGTTCAGAAGAATATTTCTATGAAAAGATACTGGATTAAGTGCAAATATCAAGAATATTCAACTAATTTTATGGAGTGTATAAGTCAAAACTTTAACCAAATGAGTATAATAAAGAATGGAATAACAAAAGAAATCACCATGCATGCGGTACTTCGCATAGTTCGGTTATTCCAACAGAATACTAAATGACGGAACCAGGTTAGGTAAAATTCACACCAACAGGATGTTCCAACAGAATAATAAAGACGGAACTAGGTCCGGCGTAAAGCACAGACATGATATTCCAACAGAATAATAAAGACGGAACCAGGTCCAGAGTAAAGCACAGACAGGATATTCCAACAAAATAATAAAGAATGGAATACATAATAATTTCACCAAGTATGGGGTACCCCGCGTATACAGGTTATTCTAACAGAATAATAAAAATGGAATAATAGAAGGTTCTGTTCATGAATACAAAAGAAATAATACCCCTTACCGTAAAAGAAACTTGATATCGGAGTAGTGAAGTAGCATACTTCTTTTCTTCTTTCTCTCTATAGTTTCTCTCTCCAGAGTTTCAGTGAATTCGTAAGAAATAATGAAGGAATAAGTTTCTATTTATATAAGAATGGAATGAATAGTAACCAATCCATGAATGGTCCAGATTGATTTACTTTAATCGGACGGTCCATATTTAAAGTAAAATATTTTAAATAAAATATAATATATTCTATTTATAATCTAATAAAATGAATAACTTTTAAAAAGATTTTACTATGCAAGCACTATGCAAACACTATGCATAACAAAATATAATATATTCTAATTATTGTCTAATAAAATTGATAACTTTATAAAAGTATTCTGTTGTATATAAAAAGATTTTACTATTAGCCTAATAAAACGAATAACTTTATAAAAGTATTCAGTTTTATATAAAAAGATTTTCTGTTTTATTACGTTAATAATACGAATAAAACAAAATGTCATCATCATTATTATTATTCACACTATTAATCGACCAAGTCGTTCCAGGAAAGAGTGGGCCTTCCAAAAAGGATTTCTCTCTATTGGCGCGAAATTAGGTGACTAAATCTCTCCTTGGTAGAACTTCTAGACATCGTTAATAATGCAAATAATAATATTAACAACTTCGTCATCTCAATTATTGATTTAATAACATATAACATATCGATAATAATTGAATCAAACTGAGTGACTTCTCAAATAAGCATTAATAATCAATACTGTGTACTACTATGCAACCACGCGTATTATTGTACTTTTACTATCGAGTAGTTCAACAGTATCAATGGTAAAACTTTCGCCGTTATTTTCATAAAAATATTTTTGTCGTTTTCTCAATCCTACAATAATTCTGTTGTGGGGTCCACCAATGATTGTGCCGTCGTACGAATATTTCCTGACCAATCGAATATTATATAACAACTTGCATACTTTGCAAAATTTATAAATATTACCCACAACTATAACATTATATCAAATTTATTCTATAATATTCAAAAATGATATTTATAGAAAATTCATTTTTATTCATAAAAGTTGGGGTCTTACAATCTCCCCTTCTTATAAAATTTCGCTCTCGAAATTAGGGTACGTACCTGGTATGTCGAAGAGGTAAGGATACCTTGAATTCATTTCAGATTCTAACTCCCAGGTCATTTCCTTAATATCATGGTTCCTCTATAACACTTTGACTTGAGGTATAACCTTGGAGCGTAGAATATGTTCCTTCTTATCCAAGATTTGAATAGGAACCTCTTCATACGTTAAATCTTCTGCTATTTCATCCTGTTCTAACTCAATAATATGGTTCGTGTCTTTCACATATTTACGTAACATGGATATATGAAAAACATTATGAACATGAGACATACTTAGCGGTAAAGCAAGTCTATAGGCTACAGTCCCTACTCGATCGAGGATTAAAATTAGGCCAATGAATCGAGGATTGAGCTTTCCTCTCTTTCCAAATCTCGTAACTCCTTTCCATGAAGCAACACGTAACAACACATGATCTCCAATATCGAATTCCATGTCCTTTCGATGAAGATCAACCTAACTCTTTTTTCGGTCTTGTGAGATTTTTATACGTTGTCGGATCGTTTGAATCTTTTCCGTAGTCATACGTACCAACTCTGGTCTCAACAACATTTCTTCACCCACCTCATCCCAGTATACTGGAGAACGACACTTTTTTCCATACAACTCCTTGAATGGAGCCATGCCAATACTTGCTTAATAACTGTTGTTGTAGGAAAACTCCACGAATGGTAAGAACTTGTCCCAACGTTCCTTGAAGTCAAGGACATAGAGTCTTAATAAATCTTCAAGAGTTTGAATAGTCCTCTCTGATTGTTCGTCCGTCTAAGGATGATAAGCCGAACTAAATCGTAAATCTGTGCCCATAGCTTTTTGCAAACTAACCCAAAATCGTGAAGTGAATCTTGGGTCTTGATCAGAAACTATGGATACTGGCATACCATGTAGTCTTATAATCTCGTTTATGTACATACGAGCAAGACATTCAAGTGTATAAGTTTCTCGTATTGGCAAGAAATGAGCAGACTTGGTCAATCTATCAACAATGACCCAAATTGCATCTATGCCTTGAGAAACCTTCGGAAGACCAGTAACGAAATCCATAGTAATGTGCTCCCACTTCCATTCTGGACATTCAAGTGGTTGCAATGGACCTTTTGGTACTTGATGCTCCGCTTTGACTCATTGACAAGTTAGACACCTTGAGATAAACAACACTATCTCTCTCTTCATATTGCTCCACCAAAATGTATGATGAAGATCACAATACATTTTGGTACTCCCAGGATGGATTACAAACGGTGTGTTGTGCGCTTCCATCATGATTTTATACTTTAAATCAGGGTGGTTAGGAACATAAAGTCTGGAGTTGACTCAAAGTATTCCTTCTTCATCGATTCTTACTTCCGGCATAGCACCTTCTTGTACTTTCTTCCTCATATGCATCAACTCCATCTCTGTAGCTTGAGCAGCTTTAACTTTATCAATTAAAGTCATTTCTATTCGTATATTCGCCATCATCACATCGGTCCCTGGAGTCTTTAATTCTATCTCCATCCTTTGCAATTCATACAAGATGGGCCTTTGCGTTGACAATATCGCACTTGTACCCGCATATGATATTCTACTCAATGCGTCAGCTACCACGTTTGCTTTTCCAGGATGGTATAATCGTAATCTTTCAATAGTTCAAGCCAACGTCGATGTCGCATGTTGAGTTCTTTTTGAGTGAAGAAATATTTGAGACTTTTATGATCCGTAAAGTTATCCACTTTCTCCCCATTCAAGTATTGCCTCCAAATTTTAAGTGCGAAGACAACAGCTGCCAACTCTAGATCATGAGTAGGATAATTCCTCTCATATTCTTTGAGTTGTCGAGAGGCATAGGTTATGACTTTCCCATGTTGCATGAGAACACATCCTAACCCCTTGCCTAAAGCATCACTTTAGATGACAAATCCCTCCGAGCCAGATGGTAATGTCAGAACAGGTGCTGAAATGAGTCTTCTTTTGAGTTCTTGAAAACTCTTCTCACATTCCCCGTTCCAATCGAATTTTGTATCTTTTCGAGTTAGCTGAGTTAAAGGAGTAGCGATTCGAGAAAACCCTTCTATGAATCTTTGATAATAACCAGCTAAGCCGAGAAAGCTATGTACTTCGGTCACTGATTTAGGTTGCTCCTAGCTTTGAATGGCTTCAATCTTTGCCAGGTCAATAGATATTCCATGACTTGATACCACGTGCCCAAGGAATGCAACTTCCTCAAGCCAAAACTCGCATTTCTTCAACTTGGCATAAAGCATATATTCACGAAGCTTTTGCAGTATCAGTCTCAAGTGTTGCTCATGATCTTCACGACTTTTGGAATAAATAAGGATGTCATCAATAAAGACGACCACAAAGTGATCCAAATATTCCTTGAATACTCTGTTCATTATATCCATGAAGGCAGCAGGAGCATTAGTCAATCCAAAAGACATGACTAGGAATTCATAATGCCCATACTGAGTTCTGAAAGTTGTCTTTGGAATGTCATCGTTTCTAATCTTCAATTGGTGATATCCGGAACGAAGATCAATCTTTGAAAAGAATTTGGCACCTTGCAACTAGTCTAACAGGTCATAAATACGTGGCAATGGGTACCTATTTTTGATGGTGGCATGATTCAACTCCCAATAATCAATACATAGTCGCATACTCCCATCTTTCTTCTTCACGAATAGAACAGGAGCACCCCAAGGAGAAGTACTAGGACGAATAAAGCAAATGTCAAACAATTCCTGCAGTTGGGTCTTTGACTCGTGAAGTTCAATAGGAGTCATTCGATATGGGTCTTTGGAAATGGGTTTTGTACCAGGTTCAAGGTCAATACAAAATTCAATTTCACGCTCTGGTGGTAGGCCAGGAAGTTCTTCAGCGAATACGTCAGGTAATTCATTAACAATAGAAATATCATTCAAAACTAACGTATTTTTGTTTAGATCCGTGACATGAGCTAAGAAAGCTTGACATCCATTTTTTAATAAACGAATAGCTTTATGTCTTGAGATGACAGTGATTGATTTTAATGGTTTGGTTGCTTGAATTCACATACTAGGTTGATTAGGAATATAAATGCTAACAACCTTACAAAAATAATCAATTTTTGCATAATAAGTAGTTAACCAATCAATCCCTAGAATTACGTGAAATTCAAGTATTTTCAATAAAATAAGGTCGACATGTAATGTGAGGGTATCGATTTGAATCAAACAAGACTTATAAACAGTGGATGTAATGAAGGTTTCTCCCAACGGAGTTTCAACAAATAATTCAAAGTCTAATTTCTCCGGAGTCAAATTTAAACGTTGAGCGCAAGTAGGAGAAATAAAATAATGGGTAGAACCGGTATCAAATAAGGTATATACTTCACTAGAATTTATGATAAGCTTACCCGTGATGACCTCGTTCGGGTTCCTTGCTTTCTAGGAGGTCATGACAAATGCTCTCCCTTGAACAATTGATTTTGTCTTGTCTGGGACGTCCTTTGCTGCCTCCATCGCAGCTGGACTTGTCTTTGGTGCATGACAAAATCAGGCCAGGTGTCCTTCTCTTCCACAATTGTAACATGCTTTGGAGGGCATCGCACAGTTTAGACTGATGTGTCCCTCCCCTCCATATTTAAAGCGTATGATAGGTGGTCGTTCTCTTTCCTCAATGACAGGTGCTGATGCTGATGCTGATGTCTTTCCATCATTGTTAAATCTTCTTTTCTTAAAATGTCCATTATTATTATTTTGTGCATTATTACCATCGAAGTGGTTACCATTTCGGGCATGTTGATTCCCTCCACGCTTATTGTCACCGGTCCGATGATTGTTATCACTGATATTATCATTTTGCTGACTGCTCTCTTTTGGTTGGGTTGACTCATTATCGCGCTCCAATAACTGAGCCCTATTAACAACATTTGAATACAAACACAGTTTATGAGAGATAAGATATTGACGTATCTCTGGTTTCAAACCTCTTAGAAACATTCGCGCCATTCTCTCATTATCAACCAAATGGGACGCAAACCGGGATAGCTCGGCAAACTTGGCTTTGTACTGTGACATGATCATGTTTTTTTGTTCCAGTTTAATGAACTCTACCTCTTTCATGTGACGAATACTTTCAGGAAAGTACTTGTCGTTGAACAGTTCTTGGAACTTCTCCCAAGACATCTTCAGTGCGGCAGGTTGAGTACGCTTTACAGATTCTCACCAGTAATCTGCCTCTGCCCGCAACATGATAGTGGCAAAGGGAACCTTTTGCTCCTCAAAGCAACCCAAGACATCAAATATCTTGTTGATCTGCTTTATCCACGTCTCCGCCATAAGTGGTTTTAGCTCTCCAAAAAACTCTGGTGGTCCCAGCTCCTTGCACTGTTTGGCGGTGACCGTCTGAGAGTTGCCAGTGTTTCCACCTGCATTTTGGACAGGAGCTGTTCTCGCCTGATGTTGCATGAATTGCATGAAGCCTCAGAACATTCCATCGTTCATCATTTGGCTAGCGTTGTTGTTTGCATTAGGATTGTCGCCTTCCTGATGCACATTATCCTTATTATTGATCTGCGGAGACTCAACGGTCTCTTGTGCTCCATTGATGTTCTCAACATTCTCGGATGCCATTTTTAAATACTGTCACAAAACAAGGGTTAATTAACATATCACATATTATCCCTATACTCTGATCGACCAATTAAATACCAAATTAACTTAGGTAGGTCATACTAGCGAAGGAATTTCTCGTCTCTCCCCTCCTAGTTCTTATCTCACATCTCAGCCAGGGATCATATCCCTAA
Source organism: Panax japonicus (assembly GCA_020205505.1). NCBI lineage: Eukaryota > Viridiplantae > Streptophyta > Magnoliopsida > Apiales > Araliaceae > Panax > Panax japonicus. The sequence continues at coordinate 23,487,703 of CM035099.1, forward strand.
GCTTTGATGCCAACTGTGACGCTCCCAAAATAGGTATACATCACCCATCTTGAGTCGCCAAATACATGGTACTAAATTCAAATACAACTTGATTATACAACAGTCGTGTAAAATACGACAAAATACATGCTATGAGTTTTAATACAAATATTGTCATCTAGACAATATACACACTCAATTTAATCCGCATTACATTTATTTTCATACTATTTAACAGAATAGTGAGGACTACTAAGACACCATCTCGGACCATCACTCCATTCCCTGACAAGTCCCGACTACGTTTTCATTTTCTGAAGAGAACAGTGAAAGAAAGGGTGAGCTCAACTAGCCCAGTAAGAAATATTATGACTAAGATAATGCAGAATAAATTATTATTAGTCCTCAACAGTGTTAAACTGATAAAATACAATAGACATCAAGTTTAACTGCAGCGAAACATGCAATCCATTAAATGAGTCAAGTAGTGAATAAAATCTACTATCTTTTATGATATAAAAAGGTTTTTCATCACTTTTATCGCTTAGACTCAGTTTAATAAATAATCCACATCATCCCTACACTACGGCCAATGATATTCATTAGGGTCACGGCAACAAATTATCCATGCACTACGGGCCAAGGATATTTGTGTATTCGTCAATGGTCATGATCATGCCAACAACTGTCCATCAATGCACTTCGGGCCTATGAGGACTTTTATCACATCATTTGTAACATTACGGTCATGGTTACACCGAATAATCCATGGTCATAATCATACCAAGTCCATCTATGCACTACACGCCATAGATGACTTTCAAAAATAATATAAACATGAGGATGATGACAATGATATAAGAATTCAATAAAACAAGTTCAAGAATTAATTTATTCAGGAACTAATAACGTCCAAATTATCAACATGATACTTCGTTGTAAAGTAAAATTCAAGAATGCTCAGAAGAATATTTCTATGAAAATATACTAGATGAAGCGCAAATATCAAGAATATTCCACTAATTTCATAGAGTGTATAAGTCAAAACTTTAACTAACTAAGTATAATAAAGAATGGAATAACAAAAGAAATCACCATGCATGTGGTACTTCGCATAGACAGATTATTCCATCAGAATAATAAATAATGGAACCATATCAAGCGTAATACGCACCGACAGGATATTCCAACAGAATAATAAAGAATGTAATACAACAGAAATCACCATGCATGCGGTACTTCGCATAGACAGGTTATTCTAATAGAATACTAAATGATGGAACCAGGTCAGGTAAAATTCACACCAACAGGATGTTCCAACAGAATAATAAAGACGGAACCAGATCCAGCGTAAAGCACAGACAGGATATTCCAATAGAATAATAAAGATGAAACCAGGTCCGTCGTAAAGCACAGACAGGATATTCCAACAGAATAATAAAGAATGGAATACATAAGAATTTCACCAAGTATGGGGTACCTCGCGTATACAGGTTATTCCAACAGAATAATAAAGATGGAATAATAGAAGTTCTCTTCATGAATACAAAAGAAATAATACCCCTTACCGTAAAAAAAACTTGATATCGGAGTAGTGAAGTAGCAGAATACTTTTCTTCTTTCTCTCTATAGTTTCTCTCTCTAGAGTTTCAGTGAATTCGTAAGAAATAATGAAGGAATGAGTTTCTATTTATAGAAGAATGGAATGAATAGTAACCAATCCATGAACGGTCCAGATTGATTTACTTTAATCAGACGGTCCATATTTAAAGAAAAATCTTTTAAATAAAATATAATATATTCTATTTATAATCTATTAAAACGAATAACTTTTAAAAAGATTTTACTATACAAGCACTATACAAACACTATGCATAATAAAATATAATATATTCTAATTATTGTTTAATAAAACAGATAACTTTATAAAAATATTTTGTTTTATATAAAAAGATTTTACTATTAGCCTAATAAAACGAATAACTTTATAAAAGTATTCTGTTTTATATAAAACGTTTTTCTGTTTTATTACGTTAATAATACGAATAAAACAAAACGTCATCATCATCATTATAATTATTAACACTATTAATCGACCAGGTCGTTCCTAGGAAAGAGGGGGCTTTCCAATAAGGATTTTTCCCCATTGGCGCGCAATTAGGTGACCAAACCTCTCATTGGCAGAACTTCTAGACATCGTTAATAATGCAAATAATAATATTAACAACTTCGTTATCTCAATTATTGATTTAATAGCATATAAAATATCGACAATAATTGAATCAAACTAAGTGACTTCTCACATAAGCATTAATAATCAATACCGTGTGCTACTATACAACCACGCGTATTACGGTACTTTTACTACCGAGTAGTTCAACAGTATCAACGGTAAAAACTTCCCCCATTATTTTCAAAAAAATATTTTTGTCGTTTTCTCAATCCGACAATAATTATGGTATGTGGTTCACCAATGATTGTGTCGTCGTACGAATATTCCCTGACCAGTCGAATATTATATAACAACTTGCGTACTTTGCAAAATTTATAAATATTACCCACAACTATAACATTATATCAAATTTATTCCATAATATTCAAAAATGATATTTATAGAAAATTCATTTTTATTCATAAAAGTTGGGGTCTTACCACATATAACATGTTTAAACAATAAAACCTAAGATCTAACATGGAATCAAAGATCAATTTTTTTAGGCTTAGGGTTATACCTTTCTTGATCAAATCCTTAATTCTAGGCTACTGATTTGTTAGAGGTATTAGTGGGGCTTTGTTTGTGACTGATATACATGAAATTTTTTATGGGTTTCAAAGAGAGAGGTAATGGTTGAGTGTTTGGACAAAAATAAGTTAACCAATGCAATTCTCTCCCTCTCAATCTATATATACAAGTCATAGATACATGAATGGCTGATATTGCTTGATTTGCTAGAGATTTTGGTCACATGGGATTGTTAGTTTATGTTACCAACTCTAACACTTGTCAAACTTTGTATTTTACAAATAAAGAAATATCAAAAAGGCTATTTTGGTCTTTTTGCTCACAAATTTAATGGCAAACTAGTAATATAGCAAACCCTTAGGGTTTAACCCTAAGGTTTTAACACAAAATGGTAGGATTTCTAATTAGGGTTAAAAATAAAAATTTTAGTTTCTAAAAATAAAAATTATAATTTCTTGATTATTTTGGGTTTTCTAAATACTTAGACCCACAAATTAAGTTTTATAATCCAATAATTTACATTAGGGCTTATATTTAGTAATTAGGGTTACCCATTTAGCATTTAGCATTAATAGCTTAATAATTAGGAATAACAATTTGTAATTAGGGTTTCTAATTACATCATACATGGACATTAGTGTTTAAAGTCCATTAATTAACATTAAACATTCTAAATTAGCAATTAGGGTTTCCCAATTTTATAGTTAGGGTTCTAAATATAAAAATTAGGGTTCATAATCATTAATTAGGGTTTTCAAAAATTAGGGATTCCCTAATTAAGGTCAACATCTATAATTCTAGTTATTAATCACATTATCATGATTACATAACAATCTTGTACTCTAATTAGAATTTCAAATTAGGGTTTCTCACAGTAATACTATAGTTTGATATAATACACCATAATTGACCAACCATTGTCAGTCCACATACATACAATACATATTTATAGCACTAAAAAATCAAAATATAATTACTATTATATTATTATTTTCATTCCTTAGTCAAAAATCCAAAATTAGGGTTTGGATTTCATATCTGATTTACCTTGCATAAATAGCATTATTAATTAAGTTAAAAATAATTAACTTAATAATTTGAATTAAAGTTCATATAATAAAATAATTATTATAATAATTCTAAAAATCATTTCATATATTAATTAAATAATATATAATTATATTTTTATGGAAAATAATTAATAAAAACATTTCTACTATAAAATTAATTATTATAAGAATATAATTTATAATGATCAATAATTCTAAAATAAAATAATTTGTAATTATTCATGTAATAAATATATTTTCATTTATCACATAAATACATACGCTTTGACTTACACATATTCCCCATATTTATTTTAATAAATAAAAAATAATTATACACAAAATTTTTGATTTATTTATATAGAAAATATCGGGTTATTACAATCTCAGAGAAGTCAAATTCTCTACCATGATCACTTCTTATATCCTTGATTTTCTCCCCTTTCTCGTTCATTACTAGGCTAAACATCTTGTTGAGTTGGGAGCTTGTTTCATCTTTTGAGTTTATAAAGAACACCCATATAAATTTTGTATAGTCATCCACTACGACCAATGAGTATCTTATCCGTCCAAGGCTTGTTGTTGGAATTGGCCCAAATAGATCCATATGAAGTAACTGCAGAGGCTTATCAATCAAGTTAACAGTTTTGCTTTTGAATGAGCTTCTAGTCTATTTTCCAAGCTGACGGGCATTGTATGGCCTTTCTTTCACAAAGCTGAGCTTGGGTAAGCTTGCTACTAGATCCTTGGAGGCCAGTTTTGACATGCTATTAAAGTTGAGATGATACAATCTTTTATGCAATAGTCAGCTCATTTCTTCAGATGCTTTAGCCAGAAAACATATTGTCTCGTCAGAATTCAGTTAACCAAGATTAACCATGAAGACGTTCCCTTCTCTTGTTACGGTCAGGTTTATAGAAGAGGTCTTCACATCTCTGATTTGACATTAATTTTTGAGGAAGGTGACTTGATGACCATTGTTGCAGAGTTGGTTTATGCTCAGAAGATTTTGTTTCACTCCTTCCACATAGGCTACTTTATTGAAGGACGCTGCACCATTCCCAGCTAAGCCATATCCTCTTGTCTTGCCAGAGCCATTGTCTCCAAAGATGATTGTTGGACCTTCCTTATCTATGAAGTTAGACAAGAGGTCTTTATTCCCGATCACATGCCTTGAGCATCAATTATATAGTTATCAAGTTCTGATCGTGGAGCTCTGTTCTTGTGGTAAGATTAAACTTTTATGTTGGTACCCATACTTGCATGGGTCCTACCTTGTTAGTACACATGGGAACCCAGATTTGCTTGACTGTGGGTCTAACATGCAGAGAATTATTATATCCTAATGCAGCCTTATGACCAATTTTATTACATACAAAACATCTAGCATAATGCATACTTGTGTGTGCATGTCTTTCTCCATTTGGACTTATGTGGGTTCTTGGTAATCTTCCCTTTATATTTGTTCTTCTTTTTTCCATGTATCCTTGTGATTCATGATTTGTGAAGAGTGAAAATTAACTCTACTGTTCCTACCCAGTTGGTTTGTGGAGTTGATTTTACTCAACTCTACGACCCTTCGAGGTTGGAGAGTAGTGACTAAGTTACTCTTCTCTTTTTTGAATCCTAGGCCAGCATGGGATCCGTTATGCCTTGGAACATGGATTGGATTGGAAGAGCAGGGATGGACTGGTTCTTCCTTCTGTGAGGATTTCACAAATGTAATGCTTCTATTAAAATTTGAAACATCACTAGAGTTAGTTTTCTTTATCTTTTCCAAATATGGTTCTGAGGTGGATTCCCCAAAACCTAAACATGTTGTGTCAGATGCACTTCTCTGACTGGAGATTAGGGAGTCCATGGATGAAGAGGATCTATTCCATATTGAGACTGTCTTTTCTAGTTCCTCAATCTTGGAGGTTAGATTTGACACTCTTTGTGTATTAAGTTCATTTGTCTATTTTAAGAGTTTATTCTCGTTTCAAATTTGGAGAGAGAGTTGGTGCTTAGAAGAGCTATTTCCAGTTCTTCCTGAACTTTCTCTTTCTCTTTTTGAAAAAATAAAATAATCTTTAGATAGAACTGGGAACCATTTCATGTATTGATGCAGATCAGATGTTATGCCATGTAGTGCATTTCCTAAATCATCAATATCTACATCAGCAGAGTTATAGTCAAATACCTCATCTATACTTCATGATTGTCAAGGGCTTTTCTTATCGTTTGCATGTTTGGCCATTAGACATAGATTTTCTACTTGAGGATCTTCATCATCTCCAGACTCAGGAGTTATGTCATTGTCTGAGTCACTCTATGATCCTCTGGCCACAAGACCTTTGTCTTTCTTTTTGAGCCTCTTGTTGCCTTTGAATTCTTTATTTGAATTTGATTTCCTTTTTAGTTTTTCTCTAAGAGGTTTGTTGCAGTTTGCAATGAAATGGCCAGGCTTCTTGAAGTTGTAGCATAAGTCATTTATCTACTCCTGGTTGTTGGTGTTGTTGAATCTCTTAGGTCTGCTGCTTCTACCTTTATGCATGAACCTTAGAGTCATTTTTAGTGTTAGCTTTGGAGATGTTGTTTATTTCTTTGAAAGAAACTCCTTTGTCCTTCTTTCTTCCTTCAAATTGAGTCTCTGCTTGCTGAGTCAGCTCTAGTTTATAGGTGAGAAGGTTGTCATATAATTGTTGAACAGTCATTTCATGGATATTCTTTAATTCTCTGATGGCAGTGATTTTGGCATCCTACTTACTAGGTAAAGCTCTCATGAACTTTATGATCAAATCTTTATTTGGATAGATCTTTCCAAAAGCTCGAAGATAATTGAGCAGAACATTGAATCTTTAATAGGTGGAGGAGACATTTTCACCTGGAACATGGGCAAACATTCAATATTGTTTAGTCAAAAGAGATTATTTTTTTTCTCTGACTTCTTCAGTTCCTTCGTGCATAATGAGCAGTGCTTCCCATACTTCCTTTGTAGTTTTGTTGTTGACCACATTTTCAAACAGATCATCTTTTAAAGATTGGAACAATTTTTTTTTGGCATTTTTGTCAAGTTGGACAACTTTCCTTTCGTTGTCAGTCCATTCTGCTTTGACCTTGATTTGAACTCTATTTGGATCGTCTAGAGTTGGTGCAAGATTTGTTGGAATGTAGGGCCCATTCTGAACAGTTTCAAATAAATCTTCATCTATTGAATCCATGTAGACTTGCATACGAATTTTCCAGTTGGCGAATTTATCTTTGTTGCACATTGGTGGTATGCTGCCTCCTCCAGCCTTTGATTCGCTTATCAGTATGCCATTGGATCAACTCCAACTTTGTAGGCTAATTGAGAGAACCTGTTCTAATACCAATTGTTAGTTCACAGAGGCACAATAGTTATCTAAATGGGGGGGGGGGTTAATAGATATTTTAAAATTTCTTTTACAAAAGTTCTTGTCAGATATGTTAATGATTTAATCACAGTGGAATTTGAGATTTGTTCATTTCCCTTTTAGATAATATGAGTTATTAGGAGATAAATAGTTATGATAAATATAGCAGTTATAGCAAGAATATAAAAGACACAGTGTTTTTAAGTGGTTCAGAGCACTCAAGGCTCCTAGTCCACTCTTCTACTCCTTGAGTAGGAAATCCAATAAGGATATTTTTACAATGTTTGAATCTCTAAGATTCCTTCAAGACCTGTAGTCTTGGAATTTCTTAGTTCACTTAAAACTATTCAAGTCCAACAGACTTGGAACTTCTTAGTTTACTTAGAACTCTTCAAGTCCAACAGACTTAGAACTTCTTACTTCACTAGATGATAGTTGAGTTCTTGAATGATGCTACTCAGTTATAGTTAAGCTTGTGTTCAAAAGAATTGAGTGCTGAACAAGATTTCTTTTCATATTGTAGAGTTGGGCGTTGAGAGTTCTTCAGCTTTTTTATTCTTTTCTTGCTTAATCTTTGCAGCTTCATCTGATTTTTATATAAGGTGCCTTTGAAATGTATCCATTTGAAGGCATCCATTAAAGTATTAATTATATTTGATGTTTCAGAGCACTGATGGAGACTTTCTACAAATATTCTATTTACCCATCTGGTCCAATGACACAGCAGACTGTTGTCTTACTTAACACCTAAAAAGGTGTTTTCATCTGACGTATAGTACTTTTCTTAGCTTATTTAATACGTTTCTTTGTTATATACTAAGGATTAGTGTTGGGTCATTGGGACTTCTGAGGATTTCAAAGTTTATAATCCATTCTATATTTGTTGTGAAATATTCTTAAACAAATGGACAAGGCTCGATGCTTCTGATATAGACAGATGATACATTATGATCATGATCGTGGTGTCTTGTCCCATTGGTACTTGATTCGATACTGACAGAAGAGAACACTATGATTTCTCTTAAGCACTGGTAGACTACGATCTTTGCTTGCTTGACTTACAGACTCTACGCTTTCAAAAGCACACTATGATTTTTGACTTGGCTCGCCAAGCGTTTAGACCACTCTATAATTATGGGAGAGGCCATCCAAAGTAGACAGACTATGATTCTCGATGCTCTACGATTCTGCCTTGGCTTCTGCAATATATTGACTAGCTCGACAGACTACGATTCTGTTGAAGCCTATCTATTACATCTCAAGAGATAGATCAACCTAATAAATTTGATCTTTTCTTCTATAAATTCATTTATAGAATGATAAACATTAAAGCTCAGATCAACCTAACAAGTTTGATCTACCACTAAGTCCTTGAACATGTATTCCTCGAAGGACTTTACATATAAGCATGAATATTTACTTTTAATATCAAAATTAAATATGTAATTTCCCTACATTCTCTTCACAGATGGAGGTTGGAAGATCTATTTAGGAGAGCGTGCTATCAGGAGCACCATAAGAGAGATTTGTATACCGATCTGTCCTCTTGCCAGGTGTTATTGGCTTGTGTCGTAGCCACCGATCACTGAAATTGCATTGGTTGGAGTTTATGGCTTCAGTTTGTTAGAGGGACCGTTCACTCAGGAGGAATTCTAACACTGATGGTTCCCTCACACCATTGGAGCTCAGACCTGCGCTAAATAATTTATGGGGGATATGGTTCCTAGCTCCGTCATGATGGTAGATTGGATTGCCTACGTCCGAGAGCCTACTCATCTGATGCAAATTGATAGTTTGACCCAGCAGTTAGACCAGGCACATTTCTTTATCCAGCATTTGGGCAAAGATCCCTCTGAGGCGGATTCTTTTGATCTTTCTAGCTCTGGGGCTGGCCCTTTAAGTGGCCTATATTCAGATGGTTTTGCCAGTATAGATCCTCTGTTGCATTGACCTGGTATCCATACTGGCAGAGATTCAGTGACTCATAAGGAGTTACATTAGATGGATAGGTTGGATGATGTAGACATCAACACTGTTGACTTCTTCTAATGTGTTTCTCGCTATATCTTTTGATAGGCCTCTATTAGATATTGGGTGGCTATGCCCCATTCTCGTTATATCTTTTGATAGGCCTCTGTTAGTTGTTGGGCGGCTATGCACCATTTCCCTATATTTTTCAGTTGTATACAGTGATGATGTATTTAGATGATGATGTACTAGGGAATGTATGTATATTGTTTTCCATTCCCTAGATCATATTGTCATATATTGTGTATTATGAATGCATTATGTTTATGGACATACATTTCAAGAGATGAGTTTAGCATTGACCCCTGGATGGTCTTATGATACGGCCCTACAGATGTCTTCATCGACAGTTATCTGCAGTGATCATACCCCGCCAGTATTGATGGTATCTTCATTGATATTGATTAGCTGATGCATCACTCGATGACCCTCGTGACATTCCAGTTTCCATTGGGCTTTGTAGAGGACAAGTTGGAGCATTGAGTACCGGATAGGCAGGTGTTCCGGTTTGAGACCCAGGAGTTAACTCCTACCTTGGAGGAGTATGAGAGTCTGACAATTTGCCATTGGTTATGCCTTGTGGTCGGATGGCTGTCAATGATATGAGCCGGTAGTTTATGACCCTCAAATGTTTGAGGCACAAAGTTTCCGTGGATGAGATCTCCTTAGGGCATGTAGTGTCTATGCATTTTTTGATTGACAGATTTGGCTCATTGGACAGTTATTTTTAGCACTCTAGGGATTTCACCACTTTGGAGGCTGATTGGCGTGTTGCCAGAGTAGATGTATTCTTGATGTGTATGGTGGCTTATCTGTACATGCCATTGTACATGGACCACTTGGACATCGACATGGTTATGGTAGTTCGTGCTCTCCGGGAGGGATATACCATTTTACCGATGATTCTGGCAGAGACCTTGAGGTCAGCCATGTATTGCCATACCCATCCTGCAGGATTATTTACAGGCAGTTTGGTCTTGTTGTACGTGTGGTTTATTACACACTTGAGACTGATTGGCACTTTCTAATGTCATGGGTATTGTTTTTCCCATGAGATAGACATGTCTTACTCCTTTCAGCTGGCAGAGTGTACATATGCAGCTTCTTGGTCAATTTTCTTATCAGGAATCGAGGATCTGTTTGATATTCTACTGTGTTTAGGGCTCAACTATCCCTACAGGTTTATCACTCATGTAGTTGGCATGGGTTATCTTCCTCTGGCTGGTTTGAGGGGTGTGAGCACTTATCATCCACTAGTTGTGATGGCACAGTTTGACTAGTTTAAGGATGTTCATCCCTTTGACGGGGCATTGGGTCAACGTTTTTCATCTCGACTTCTATCGGCAGAGGATTTGTCCAGGATTTATACATGTTGGACCCAACATAAAAGGGTTGATTTATCTACTAGCCATCCAGGTTGTTCTATAAAGTATTCTGCATGGTTGGAGGCAGAGATTGCATCAGCTAAGGTTGTATCCTCAAAGCCAGGTATTGATTCTAAAAGTAGGGAGCCTATGGAGGACCTTGATTCTCCCAGTTTTCTTTCTGCTATGACTCTACATTCTACAGAGTATATAGAGCAAAGTCTACATCTGATGACTTTTGAGAGGGCTCAAGCTAGAGCCTTGATGTTGACAACTCTTTGTGATAGAGATGACACTTTAATTGAGAGAGATGATGCTCTAACTCGCACGTATACCGGTGTTAATGAGCGAGATCATGCTCGATCATCTAGGGATGCAAATTTTATTGAGCAGGATGGTGCTCTAGCTACCCGAGATGTTGTCATTATAGATAGTACTTCATTGAGGTCTCATTTAGTATCATTATTGCAGAGATGAACACATTCAATGATGATCATAGTGTCACCATACAGATGGCCATATATCTCTTTAGCTCATGTAGATGTCCTTAGGCAGGAGCTCATAGAGTTACCCCCATCTTCTCAGAGGAATGCCATGTTAGACTTAATGGCTCGCTTATCCACTGGTTTATAGATTACCTTTGATTTTCCTACATAGACTAGGTTAGCCATTTCTGTCATGTACGGGACACATTGTATATATCAAACAGTATTATATGGCAATGAAATATATTTTAGTTCACTTTCATTTTTAGTTATTCCTTGTTACTTGCTTGATATTTGCCAGTTTCTTCAGGGCTTGTGATCTTGATGTATTCTGAACTCCTCCTTGATGGATGGACATTGACATGTCTCAGGATCTTTCAGAATAGATTGTTGATCTTTTATTCCCCTACTCGTTGGTGTCTTAGGACTGGGTTTTATATGTGGTTATGGAGAGTATTGTGGCTTTCCTCTCTGAGGTTGACTGCCCCATAGATGGTTGCTGGTACTCCCTTTTATTGGGGAGCCCAGGTAGTTCCATCTCTTATGGATTAGTGTTTCTCTTTAAAAACTCAATCGTAGCTTAGATGGTCGCACGTTCTCCCATTTGTGTGGGGAGACCAAGTAATTCCATCCATTTGGTCTAAGCCGATGAGGTGTGGTTTAACCACTCCACAGATGGTCACCGATACTCCTTTGTATTTGGGAGATCAGGTATTTCCATCTCTCATGGTTTGGTTTGAAAGTGGAAAGATGGTCCCAGTACCATTAAAAAGGCTTTGTGTTTTTGGTAGGGGTGAGACCGCACCGTGAATGGCTGCCTATGCACTCCCATTAATGAGGGGATATCAGGTCTACGTAGTTCCAACCTAGCATGAAAAGGTTGAAAGTTATAGGTGGCATATAAAGTGTAGAAATGTTTTTTTATTATTTTTTCTGTAGTTAGATCGGACCATAAAAATGGCTGCCTACGTACTCCTGTGTATTGGGGAGATCAGGTCTACGTAGTTCACAACTAATGGGACAAATTGATGTTGTGAGGAAGTGTTTCTTCCCTACTAGGACAAACTAATGTTGTGAAAGGTTTATCCCTAGTGGGATAAGCTAAAGTTTGTGAGAAAGTGTTTTATCCCTATTGGGACAAACTGAAGTTGTGAAAGGTTTTATCCCTAGTGGGACGAACTTAAGTGGTGAGGATTGTATGTAGTGAGAAAGGTTTTTAAAACTCGAATTAATGGATGGATATGATGCTCCAGAACCAGGATGCTGGTTTGTAGGTAACTTCACACATAGTACCGTTTCACGGTGTCCGAATTAATGAGTTGAGGAAATTCCTCACCATCCATCTCTTTTAATCTAAAGGCTCCTCCTGTCAATACCTCCATGACAACAAATGGGCCTTCCTAGTTGGGGGTGAATTTTTGTTTAGATTGATATTGGTTGTCAAGAACATTCTTTAAGACTAAGTCATATTCTTTAAATTGCCATAAATGGATTTTCTTATTGTAGGATCGAGCGATCCTCTATTGGTATAACTGACAATGGAAGATGGATACAGTCTGTCTTTCATCTATTAGAGACAATTGGTGGTACCGATCTTGTAAGCATTGGTCCATTAACACTCTGAGGGATTCCATTTCCACCTCTATGGGGAGCACTGCTTCAATGTCATAGGTTAATGAGTAGAGGGTTACCCTAGTGGAAGTGCGCATTGACATTCTATAGGCTAATAGAGTCAGAGGCAACAAGTTAGGCCATCCTTTGTGATTGGCGGACATCTTTTACATGATCTTATTGATATTCTTATTAGTCACTTCAACAGCACCATTCATCTTTGGACGATAGATGACAGAGTTACGATGTTTGATGTGGAATTTACTACATAACTCCTCCATCATTTGGTTGTTAAGGTTTTTGTCATTATCTGATACAATCACCTCTGGTTGTCCATATCGACAAGTGACATTATTTTTTATGAAACCAATGATCACCTGTTTAGTAACCCTGGGGGAAGAGGTTGCTTCTGCCCACTTGGTGAAGGAGTCAATCATAATGAAGATAAACCGATGACCATTACTGGCTTTAGGCTCGATGGGCCGGATCACGTCCATTCCCCACATTGAGAAGGGCCAAGGAAAACTCATATTATGGAGCTCCCTTAGAGGGGCGTGGATAGCATTCTCATGAATTTGGTATTGATAACATCTCTTGACGTGATAATCACAGTCAGCCTTGAGAGAGAGCTAGAAATGCCCTTTTCTTAGGATTTTCTTGAAAAGTAGAGGGCCGCTCATGTGTGTGCCGCATACTCCACCATGGATTTCATCCATAAGCCTCTAAGCTTGGTCTTTGTTTAGGCATTTGAGAAGGCCTAGTCCTGCATCTTTTTTAAGAGTGTGTCTCCACTCAGATAGAATTTCATAGCCATTCGATGGATCCGCTTTTTTTCAGCTTGAATTGCCTCAGTGGGTATAGATCTTTCTCATAAATATTCCTTGATATGCTGATACCAAGGGTGTTGGATGGGAGGAAGCTCATCCGATACTTCGCCAATGTAGTTCTCGTAGGCAGGTACATTTTATCGAGCAAATTTAATATTTGGCATGTCTTCCTTGTCAAGTATGTTGATCAAGGAGGCAAAAGTTGTTAGTGCATCTGCAAAGTCATTCCTATTCCTAGGAATGTGGAGGAAGGATATTTCTTCAAACTCCTAAGTCATCTGGATAACTTGTCGATGGTAAAGTGATGAGTAGGTTTTTAACCTATGATTTATGTTCGTTTGACTTGTTATAATGTTAGTTTTTGGCACTTTCATGTTACTTTTGATGGGTTTTGTGCTTGTTGTAGGATAATCAGGTTGATCCATCAAGATGTGAGCATTGGAGGAGTTTTTAAGCAAATTGCAACTTTTTGACTATATAGCGCGGACCGCGCTGTGATGATGAGCAACGTAGCGCGGGGCACGCTGGAGCAGGAATGTCTACTAACTGGATAGCGCGGACCGCACTATATAAGACCTATGCCTAGCGCAACACACGTTGCTGCGGGAAATTTAGTTGGGCAGTTTTGTTTGATAGGGAGAATGGGTAGTCTTATGAGCCATAAATTCCTTATGTAATACATTTATATTAGGATTGTGATATGGTGATTATTGCATATTCTTGGGGGTCTTTGGTTTACTTGTTGGTGTTGATAAGAATTTTGATTCCTTAGAGTTTCTCTTGGGAATGAGTTAGAGTTGGATTAGGAGTTATGGCATGGAGTGGAGGGAAGTTATATGGTGTGTAAAAAATAGGAGAAGAAGGATGAATCAATACATACACTTTTGAGAACAAGATTGGAGAACAAGAATTAGGAGGATTAAAGAATAGGAGGATTTTCACAAAGATTTCATAATTGAATTCAGAGAAGGGTGGTGTATTATTATTCTTCTTTAATTTTAATTTATGTAATTGGGATGATGTTTTCTTTTATTTATTCAGTAGTTAATTCATTTATTATGAACTAATTTACTTTTTAGGCGAATGATGGATCCTTGAGTGGAACAATGAATATGTAGCTTTTATTTCCAGTTTAACAAAATATTTTCCAGTTTATCTATATTAATTTGAGCTTGAATTTACGAATTGCCCGATCAACAATTCTTTGTGGATTTGTATGCAATCGAGATAAGATATTCGAATCTAGACATAGTTAATATAACATGTGTTCATGAGTTTTGTGAATAGCAGAATTGTGATGAATGTTAAGGTAGAGATATGTTTGACATCGCATGTAATCGGATAGAGAACTTAATCTTAAACATTCTGTAGCATCCCCGAATTCGGGCCTCGAATCGCCGCGGATTCGGTACACTAATTCTTTCACTAATTGCGGAAGATATAAACATAAATTGTTTATACATTACATTACACACTGTTCCCCAAGGTCGAGTAACCTTAACTTATACATAATTCATAAACTTTCTAAAATACAACAAATTTATTAAGATACGCTATTACAAACTAGCCGCACTTTATATTCCAAGCTGAACTTGGCATTATCTTTCTATCGATGATTCATTTGTTTAAGAATCATATCTATTCTCTTTTCAAACTGTACATAGCTGACAATTACATTTGACAAATTATCAATCATAGATCTATACCATTTCTAAATCAAGAAAATGTATTCATTTTGCGCATCGATCAATCTTCATCATTCGTATAGCAAATAATATTGTCTAACATCATTAACCTGCAAAAAGTTTGTTTTTGCAAGATTGAGCTCGACAGCCCAGCAAATTTAACAGTCTATCATGTTTCACATAGCACACAATTCCATATGCACTACATTTACTTTAATATCCATATCTGCATGCAATATATATTCTTTACTATGCATATCCTATATGCATCAATAATTCCTTACAAAGCATACATTCATGCATTATACATTTTTAATTTATCGAGTTACATCATACAACATGTAATCACATATAGATTGAGTTCCATAACCCAATTAACTTAGTCATATTTTGACTTTTAACAATTCATAGAGCATGATATGTAATTTAACACATAACCATATTCCATCCACAAACTTAATAGAACTGAAAAACTTGCCTGCACCGTTGATTACCGCAACGCATTTTATAACGCTTTACTCGAAGACCTAATATTAGCAATATAGATCTCCAATATTAGAATGGTATCATCACAGTATACTATTGTTATATTTATATCCACAAAATAACCATATCAGTCTATTCAACACATAATACTTAGCATCAGGTCAAACTATTTCAGTCTGACTTGAAATCGACGCAATTCTAACATCCTGAGAATCTAGTCGGTCAATACTTGAGTTTAAGTTCAGTTAAACTCTTCCTGAACACTTAACCATTAACACTGATAATTTCTTTATCAGTCAAAACATTTTTCCTAAGCTCGTAATAATTTTCGGATAATTATTACCAATTACCACATTTTCAATCATTAAAACCGTATTTAAATGAATTAAATACAACATAATTTCGTAATCATTAATATTCATTTAATATAAAATATTAATGAAAATCATTACATAATATTATAATATATCAAAGTATTTTTAATACCTTAAAATCATAATTATATGTTTTTAAACACTTAAATCCATTATCCGATAATTGATATTAATATTAAAATATTAATATTTTCATGCCAAAATATCAAAAGTTATCAAAAATAACTTAAAATATTTTCTTATACCATAATATTATTTTTCATGATTTTTCATGAATTAAAAACTATTTTTAAATAATTTATTTAATATTGCAATTAAATAAATAAATACCATTTATATTCCAAAAATATTAATTATTTTCAAAATATACTCAAAATAGTTAAAAACTATTTTTAATGTTTTAAAATAATTTTTCAGAATTTATTAAGTATTTTTAATAATTAAAACCCATTTTTTTCTAATTTTTAATTATTTTCCAGAAAATAATAATTAAAACTGTCGCTAAAGGCCTATAGCGACACTTTCTGTCGCTATAGGTGTTCTTGAGCCAAACCCAGAATTTTTCGGTAGCTGCGAGGGTCATGGTTTGACCGGCTTTAATTCACGGATTGATCAAGTTCTGGGCTAACTAAAACTTTGGACGTGTAGCAAATATGTCACACTACAACATCCCACCAACACTTTGGTTAAACAACATCATAACAAGGAGATCTAAACCTCCAAACTTTCTGACAAGTGGATTCTGGGCCAAAACAGATTCAAGTGGTCACTTTCAAACTTAAATTAACATATGTTCTGGCCATGATTTACGTGATCTATCACCTCCAGTTTGTTGAAAACATGTAATACTACAACTACAAAGCATAATAACACTTAAACAACCAAAACAGAAGCTAGATCCGACCGGTCAAACTAGAACACGGAGGTTAATCTTAAATTTTCTGGGTTCGTGTTCTTGACAGATTTTGGTCAACGGGTTTTGACCGCCTATAACGTTTTATCTACAAATGATCTGGCTTTCATTCTTTTTGCATCTTAAAGACCACATATCAAGCTACACGTTACAAGCTTTAAACATCAAAAACACTTACTACACACGGATTTATAAGATCTGACATTTGACTGAAAAACACAGTTTTCCAGATTTCCAGATTTTGAAAAACTTTAAATTCGTGCACTTTAATGTTATGGGTTCATGATTTATCAACCCAGAACATCAATTGACACCCTATTACACATCTTTGCACAATCAATTGCAACTTTTAAAAAAGAATTGAAGGATTTCAAATTTTAGGAATTTATACCTTTTAAGCATTTATTTTCATTTTCCGCCTTTGATCTGATTCTGGTACACGTGGGACTGGATTTTGGGACTGATCTAGCAATATATTTCGAAGTGTGGTGAGAGAGATAGTTGGTGAGAACAAGAAATGAATTTGGCTAAGTTTTTTGTACATTTTCTCTCTCCAAAATCTTATATAATCTTTGATTCATTGCATGTTGCTATATTGCTAGGAAGGTAGGCTGATTTGCTGGACATTTAGGCCATAACAAGTCAATAGTTGGTTAACAACTCCAAGATTTAGCAAGATCTACAAGATATCATATAAAATAATGCACAAAGGGCATTTTGGACATTTCCATTATTTTCTAGATTTTGGCCAATTGATGAAACCCTTAGTGTTTAGGGTTTGAGCATGCTAAGATTTAGGGTTTGAACAAATTTAGGGTTTAGGCTTTAACCCTCACATATTCAGCAACTTGGATTATCAAAAATTTTCTAATTTAATTTAAAATAGAAAATTTTGATTTCTAAATTATAATTAGGGCTTCCTAATTATATCATAATCTTCTAGTTATAAATCATTCTTTGCTAATTAGGACCAATTTATCCTAATTAAAATCGCTAATTTTAGCACTTAGGCTCACAATTGCACATTAGGTTTCAAACCACTTTTTAGGGTTTAAAATAGAAAAATAATAATATTTCAATTTTTAGAATTAGATTCCCCAATTAGATTAGGGTTTCTAATAACTTGACAATTAGGATTTATATTTCCTAATTAACGTTGCTAATATAGCAATTAATTTACCACTGAACAATTAGGGTTTAAAATCACGAATTAGGATTTTCAACCCACAAATTAGGATTTCTAATAGAAAAATTAATTTTTCTAATATAGAAATTATCTATTCGTAATTAGATTAGAGTTTTCTAATTACTTAACTTTAAAATTAGGATTAATATCCTAATTAACATTAAAAACATTAAAAATATTCAATTAACACTTTCGTTTTTCCTAATTATAAAAATTAGGGTTTTAAATCCCGAAATTAGGGGTTTCTAAATTTGAAATCAGGGTTTGCTAAATAATTAAGCTTTGCCCTAATTAGTAGTATAATTAATACCACATAAGCATTATAATTCTCCTTTCTATTCCCAGATTAGGGCTTCCGCTTATCAGAATCTGAAACTAGGATTTTCAGATCTGGTATTAGGGTTTTCTAATAATCAGTTAGAATTCCAGTAATTAATTAGGGTTTTTTCCTAATTAATGACGTTTAACCTTGTACATAACATTGCTTTCCCAATCTAGGGTTTTCAATATTCGAATTAGGGTTTCTCACTCCCAAAACTGAAACTAGGGTTTACAACACCGATTGCTAGGGTTTCTTATCAGATGTTATAGTTTTCTAACTGAACGTTGACGTTCTTAATATATACATAGGGTTTGTCACAGATGTAATTTATCTGGTCAACCCATAACCCTTAACTACATTCTGAACACATCATTATCCATATGCACAGATCATATTCATGTAAACACTTAATCCTGAATAATTCACTTAAAAGCCTTCACGAAATTTTGAAATCCTCAAAATTCCACCCTAATAACATCATACGCATACATTTATTTTCTGTCTAGGTCTAATATTTGACCTTAAATCAATCATTTGAGATTTTCATAAATTGTCTAAATTCTCGGGTTGTGATATTCACCCCTCCTTCTAAGAATTTTGTCCCCGAAATTCACCTTACCCCTTACACCTTTGCACCTTACACCTTTTATACAGAGCGATCACACAAGATCTTAAACTTATTTTCTCAGATATCTATCAAAGATTTACTTTGATATATACTCAAATTTCTCGGGTATCTATCAAAGATACTCAAATTTCTCGGGTATCTATCAAAGATACTCAAATTTCTCGGGTATCTATCAAAGATACTCAAATTTCTCGGGTATCTATCCAAGATACTCAAATTTCTCGGGTATCTATCAAAGATACTCAAAACGCGTGCAAAGGTCAAATTCACACCCAATAGAATATTCCCTTTATATAAAAGGTTATTATTCTCAGTCTTTAGAATCAAGATTTTGATTTAACCACAGAATATTATGATTTCAAATTCTATTTGCTTCGCTTCTCTTCTCTAACCCATCAAATTTTCATTCTTAATCTAGCCGAAATAACTTGCAATGATCCATCAATAATAATTAAATTCTCTTCTCTTATCTTTTCATCTATTTCTATAATCCTCAATTCTCCATTCACACACAACTATACCCAGTTCATAAAACCACACTTATGAGTTCATAATATGGCCATAATTATATGAGTTTACGAACTTACCCTAGTCTGACCTTTAGCGTCCGTTCGCTGAGGGGCTCATAAACATTTCATATAACTATGAGTCAAGAATGTCACAAAAGTATGAGTTCTAAAAACTCGTACTTAACCTTATATTCTCTACCTATGACCTATCTATATGTCATACACATGAGAAAGGAATCACCCTCTTAACACGCATATAGCAAATAGCGCGACACAAACATTTCAATGATTATCAGTGCCAGAAACTAAGTGGTTGTCAAACCAAACTCGGCCACTAATCAATATAAGAAGCTAAGTGAACAATTCCCCGCCCATACAAAGAATTGATCAACCTAACCACTACATCGACTAGGAAGCTAAGTGATTCTAAAACCAAGTACAAATTCCCCGCCCATACAAGGAATCATACAACTCAACTGCCGACATGAGTCCTCAATTGAAATCTCCACCTAATCTTAACACCCATTTTCAATACGAATTCAATTCGTATTCATAATACATAACTCTTTTATGAGTTTTCATAGTACAACTGATACACAACATCTTGCTGCAAACTTTTCAATCATCAGATTGATTCTTATCCCATATCATAACCTTATTAGATCATGGGGTGATCTTATCGTATATATTACGATTCAATTCCATGTCTTGATCGTTTTCAATCATTAGATTGATTCTTTCTAGCTGTCATAACCTTTATCAGATCACGGGGTGATCTTATCGTATATATTATGATTCAATTCTATGACTTGATCGTTTTATTTTACGATCTTCTATTCCTGTACTTTCAGTCTTTTAGACTAGATCTATTCACCATTACTGTTCAACTTGATTATCAGAGTTAGGGAACTCTGTGCTTTACACTCGCCGAAATTCATCTTTGAATATTACCGACCAACTAACTCTATTTGAGTTAGTCTTATCCTAATCACTGCGGTTATTGGTCTCAGGTATTCCTACCTAAGCTTCATAACCAACAACTCTGATACCAACTGTAGCATCCCCGAATCCGGGCCCCGAATCGCCGCGGATTCGGTACACTAATTCATTCACTAATTGCGGAAGATATAAACATAAATTGTTTATACATTACATTACACACTGTTCCCCAAGGTCGAGTAACCTTAACTTATACATAATTCATAAAGTTTCTAAAATACAACACATTTATTAAGATACGCTATTACAAACTAGCCGCACTTTATATTCTAAGCTGAACTTGGCATTATCTTTCTATCGATAATTCATTTGTTTAAGAATCATATCTATTCTCTTTTCAAACTGTACATAGCTGACAATTACATTTGACAAATTATCAATCATAGATCTATACCATTTCTAAATCAAGAAAATGTATTCATTTTGCGCATCGATCAATCTTCATCATCCGTATAGTAAATAATATTGTCTAACATCATTAACCTGCAAAAAGTTTGTTTTTGCAAGATTGAGCTCGACAGCCCAGCAAATTTAACAGTCTATCATGTTTCACATAGCACACAATTCCATATGCACTACATTTACTTTAATATACATATCTGCATGCAATATATATTCTTTACTATGCATATCCTATATGCATCAATAATTCCTTACAAAGCATACATTCATGCATTATACATTTTTAATTTATCGAGTTACATCATACAACATGTAATCACATATAGATTGAGTTCCATAACCCAATTAACTTAGTCATATTTTGACTTTTAACAATTCATAGAGCATGATATGTTATTTAACACATAACCACATTCCATCCACAAACATAATAGTACTGAAAAACTTGCATGCACCGTTGATTACCGCAACGTATTTTATAACGCTTTACTCGAAGACCTAATATTAGCAATATAGATCTCCAATATTAGAATGGTATCATCACAGTATACTATTGTTATATTTATATCCACAAAATAACCCTATCAGTCTATTCAACACATAATACTTAGCATCAGGTCAAACTATTTCAGTCTGACTTGAAATCGACGCAATTCTAACATCACGAGAATCTAGTCAGTCAATACTTGAGTTTAAGTTCAGTTAAACTCTTCCTGAACACTTAACCATTAACACTGATAATTTCTTTATCAGTCAAAACATTTTTCCTAAGCTCGTAATAATTTTCGGATAATTATTACCAATTACCACATTTTCAATCATTAAAACCGTATTTAAATAATTTAAATACAACATAATTTTGTAATCATTAATATTCATTTAATATAAAATATTAATGAAAATCATTACATAATATTATAATATATCAAAGTATTTTTAATACCTTAAAATCATAATTATATGATTTTTAAACACTTAAATCCATTATCCGATAATTGATATTAATATTAAAATATTAATATTTTCATGCCAAAATATCAAAAGTTATCAAAAATAACTTAAAATATTTTCTTATACCATAATATTATTTTTCATGATTTTTCATGAATTAAAAACTATTTTTAAATAATTTATTTAATATTGCAATTAAATAAATAAATACCATTTATATTCCAAAAATATTAATTATTTTTGAAATATACTCAAAATAGTTAAAAACTATTTTTAATGCTTTAAAATATTTTTTCAGAATTTATTAAGTATTTTTAATAATTAAAAACCATTTTTTTCTAATTTTTAATTATTTTCCAGAAATTAATAATTAAAACTGTCGCTAAAGGCCTATAGCGACACTTTCTGTCGCTATAGGTGTTCTTGAGCCAAACCCAGAATTTTTCGGCAGCTGCGAGGGTCATGGTTTGACCGGCTTTAATTCACGGATTGATCAAGTTCTGGGCTAACTAAAACTTTGGACGTGTAGCAAATATGTCACACTACAACATCCCACCAACACTTTGGTTAAACAACATCATAACAAGGAGATCTAAACCTCCAAACTTTCTGACAAGTGGATTCTGGGCCAAAACAGATTCAAGTGGTCACTTTCAAACTTAAATTAACATATGTTCTGGCCATGATTTACGTGATCTATCATCTCCAGTTTGTTGAAAACATGTAATACTACAACTACAAAGCATAATAACACTTAAACAACCAAAACAGAAGCTAGATCCGACCGGTCAAACTTGAACACGGAGGTTAATCTTAAATTTTCTGGGTTCGTGTTCTTGACAGATTTTGGTCAACGGGTTTTGACCGCCTATAACGTTTTATCTACAAATGATCTGGCTTTCATTCTTTTTGCATCTTAAAGACCACATATCAAGCTACACGTTACAAGCTTTAAACATCAAAAACACTTACTACACACGGATTTATAAGATCTGACATTTGACTGAAAAACACAATTTTCTAGATTTCCAAATTTTGAAAAACTTTAAATTCGTGCACTTTAATGTTATGGGTTCATGATTTATCAACCCAGAACATCAATTGACACCCTATTACACATCTTTGCACAATCAATTGCAACTTTTAACAAAGAATTGAAGGATTTCAAATTTTAGGAATTTATACCTTTTAAGCATTTATTTTCATTTTCTGCCTTTGATCTGATTCTGGTACACGTGGGACTGGATTTTGGGACTGATCTAGCAATATATTTCGAAGTGTGGTGAGAGAGATAGTTGGTGAGAACAAGAAATGAATTTGGCTAAGTTTTTTGTACATTTTCTCTCTCCAAAATCTTATATAATCTTTGATTCATTGCATGTTGCTATATTGCTAGGAAGGTAGGCTGATTTGCTGGACATTTAGGCCATAACAAGTCAATAGTTGGTTAACAACTCCAAGATTTAGCAAGATCTACAAGATATCATATAAAATAATGCACAAAGGGCATTTTGGACATTTCCATTATTTTCTAGATTTTGGCCAATTGATGAAACCCTTAGTGTTTAGGGTTTGAGCATGCTAAGATTTAGGGTTTGAACAAATTTAGGGTTTAGGCTTTAACCCTCACATATTCAGCAACTTGGATTATCAAAAATTTTCTAATTTAATTTAAAATAGAAAATTTTGATTTCTAAATTATAATTAGGGCTTCCTAATTATATCATAATCTTCTAGTTATAAATCATTCTTTGCTAATTAGGACCAATTTATCCTAATTAAAATCGCTAATTTTAGCACTTAGGCTCACAATTGCACATTAGGTTTCAAACCACTTTTTAGGGTTTAAAATAGAAAAATAATAATATTTCAATTTTTAGAATTAAATTCCCCAATTAGATTAGGGTTTCTAATAACTTGACAATTAGGATTTATATTTCCTAATTAACGTTGCTAATATAGCAATTAATTTACTACTGAACAATTAGGGTTTAAAATCACGAATTAGGATTTTCAACCCACAAATTAGGATTTCTAATAGAAAAATTAATTTTTCTAATATAGAAATTATCTATTCGTAATTAGATTAGAGTTTTCTAATTACTTAACTTTAAAATTAGGATTAATATCCTAATTAACATTAAAAACATTAAAAATATTCAATTAACACTTTCGTTTTTCCTAATTATAAAAATTAGGGTTTTAAATCCCGAAATTAGGGGTTTCTAAATTTGAAATCAGGGTTTGCTAAATAATTAAGCTTTGCCCTAATTAGTAGTATAATTAATACCACATAAGCATTATAATTCTCCTTTCTATTCCCAGATTAGGGCTTCCGCTTATCAGAATCTGAAACTAGGATTTTCAGATCTGGTATTAGGGTTTTCTAATAATCAGTTAGAATTCCAGTAATTAATTAGGGTTTTTTCCTAATTAATGACATTTAACCTTGTACATAACATTGCTTTCCCAATCTAGGGTTTTCAATATTCGAATTAGGGTTTCTCACTCCCGGAACTGAAACTAGGGTTTACAACACCGATTGCTAGGGTTTCTTATCAGATGTTATAGTTTTCTAACTGAACGTTGACGTTCTTAATATATACATAGGGTTTGTCACAGATGTAATTTATCTGGTCAACCCATAACCCTTAACTACATTCTGAACACATCATTATCCATATGCACAGAGCATATTCATGTAAACACTTAATCCTGAATAATTCACTTAAAAGCCTTCACGAAATTTTGAAATCCTCAAAATTCCACCCTAATAACATCATACGCATACATTTATTTTCTGTCTAGGTCTAATATTTGACCTTAAATCAATCATTTGAGATTTTCATAAATTGTCTAAATTCTCGGGTTGTCATATTCACCCCTCCTTCTAAGAATTTTGTCCCCGAAATTCACCTTACCCCTTACACCTTTGCCCTTACACCTTTTATACAGAGCGATCACACAAGATCTTAAACTTATTTTCTCAGATATCTATCAAAGATTTACTTTGATATATACTCAAATTTCTCGGGTATCTATCAAAGATACTCAAATTTCTCGGGTATCTATCAAAGATACTCAAATTTCTCGGGTATCTATCAAAGATACTCAAATTTCTCGGGTATCTATCCAAGATACTCAAATTTCTCGGGTATCTATCAAAGATACTCAAAACGCGTGCAAAGGTCAAATTCACACCCAATAGAATATTCCCTTTATATAAAAGGTTATTATTCTCAGTCTTTAGAATCAAGATTTTGATTTAACCACAGAATATTATGATTTTAAATTCTATTTGCTTCTCTTCTCTTCTCTAACCCATCAAATTTTCATTCTTAATCTAGCCGAAATAACTGGCAATGATCCATCAATAATAATTAAATTCTCTTCTCTTATCTTTTCATCTATTTCTATAATCCTCAATTCTCCATTCACACACAACTATACCCAGTTCATAAAACCACACTTATGAGTTCATAATATGGCCATAATTATATGAGTTTACGAACTTACCCTAGTCTGACCTTTAGCGTCCGTTCGCTGAGGGGCTCATAAACATTTCATATAACTATGAGTCAAGAATGTCACAAAAGTATGAGTTCTAAAAACTCGTACTTAACCTTATATTCTCTACCTATGACCTATCTATATGTCATACACATGAGAAAGGAATCACCCTCTTAACACGCATATAGCAAATAGCGCGACACAAACATTTCAATGATTATCAGTGCCAGAAACTAAGTGGTTGTCAAACCAAACTCGGCCACTAATCAATATAAGAAGCTAAGTGAACAATTCCCCGCCCATACAAAGAATTGATCAACCTAACCACTACATCGACTAGGAAGCTAAGTGATTCTAAAACCAAGTACAAATTCCCCGCCCATACAAGGAATCATACAACTCAACTGCCGACATGAGTCCTCAATTGAAATCTCCACCTAATCTTAACACCCCTTTTCAATACGAATTCAATTCGTATTCATAATACATAACTCTTTTATGAGTTTTCATAGTACTATTTCATAGTACAACTGATACACAACATCTTGCTGCAAACTTTTCAATCATCAGATTGATTCTTATCCCATATCATAACCTTATTAGATCATGGGGTTATCTTATCGTATATATTACGATTCAATTCCATGTCTTGATCGTTTTCAATCATTAGATTGATTCTTTCTAGCTGTCATAACCTTTATCAGATCACGGGGTGATTTTATCGTATATATTATGATTCAATTCTATGACCTGATCGTTTTATTTTACGATCTTCTATTCCTGTACTTTCAGTCTTTTAGACTAGATCTATTCACCATTACTGTTCAACTTGATTATCAGAGTTAGGGAACTCTGTGCTTTACACTCGCCGAAATTCATCTTTGAATATTACCGACCAACTAACTCTATTTGAGTTAGTCTTATCCTAATCACTGCGGTTATTGGTCTCAGGTATTCCTACCTAAGCTTCATAACCAACAGCTCTGATACCAACTGTAGCATCCCCGAATCCGGGCCCCGAATCGCCGCGGATTCGGTACACTAATTCTTTCACTAATTGCGGAAGATATAAACATAAATTGTTTATACATTACATTACACACTGTTCCCCAAGGTCGAGTAACCTTAACTTATACATAATTCATAAAGTTTCTAAAATACAACACATTTATTAAGATACGCTATTACAAACTAGCCGCACTTTATATTCCAAGCTGAACTTGGCATTATCTTTCTATCGATAATTCATTTGTTTAAGAATCATATCTATTCTCTTTTCAAACTGTACATAGCTGACAATTACATTTGACAAATTATCAATCATAGATCTATACCATTTCTAAATCAAGAAAATGTATTCATTTTGCGCATCGATCAATCTTCATCATCCGTATAGCAAATAATATTGTCTAACATCATTAACCTGCAAAAAGTTTGTTTTTGCAAGATTGAGCTCGACAGCCCAGCAAATTTAACAGTCTATCATGTTTCACATAGCACACAATTCCATATGCACTACATTTACTTTAATATACATATCTGCATGCAATATATATTCTTTACTATGCATATCCTATATGCATCAATAATTCCTTACAAAGCATACATTCATGTATTATACATTTTTAATTTATCGAGTTACATCATACAACATGTAATCACATATAGATTGAGTTCCATAACCCAATTAACTTAGTCATATTTTGACTTTTAACAATTCATAGAGCATGATATGTAATTTAACACATAACCACATTCCATCCACAAACATAATAGTACTGAAAAACTTGCATGCACCGTTGATTACCGCAACGTATTTTATAACGCTTTACTCGAAGACCTAATATTAGCAATATAGATCTCCAATATTAGAATGGTATCATCACAGTATACTATTGTTATATTTATATCCACAAAATAACCCTATCAGTCTATTCAACACATAATACTTAGCATCAGGTCAAACTATTTCAGTCTGACTTGAAATCGACGCAATTCTAACATCCCGAGAATCTAGTCGGTCAATACTTGAGTTTAAGTTCAGTTAAACTCTTCCTGAACACTTAACCATTAACACTGATAATTTCTTTATCAGTCAAAATATTTTTCCTAAGCTCGTAATAATTTTCGGATAATTATTACCAATTACCACATTTTCAATCATTAAAACCGTATTTAAATAATTTAAATACAACATAATTTCGTAATCATTAATATTCATTTAATATAAAATATTAATGAAAATCATTACATAATATTATAATATATCAAAGTATTTTTAATACCTTAAAATCATAATTATATGATTTTTAAACACTTAAATCCATTATCCGATAATTGATATTAATATTAAAATATTAATATTTTCATGCCAAAATATCAAAAGTTATCAAAAATAACTTAAAATATTTTCTTATACCATAATATTATTTTTCATGATTTTTCATGAATTAAAAACTATTTTTAAATAATTTATTTAATATTGCAATTAAATAAATAAATACCATTTATATTCCAAAAATATTAATTATTTTTGAAATATACTCAAAATAGTTAAAAACTATTTTTAATGCTTTAAAATATTTTTTCAGAATTTATTAAGTATTTTTAATAATTAAAAACCATTTTTTTCTAATTTTTAATTATTTTCCGGAAATTAATAATTAAAACTGTCGCTAAAGGCCTATAGCGACACTTTCTGTCGCTATAGGTGTTCTTGAGCCAAACCCAGAATTTTTCGGCAGCTGCGAGGGTCATGGTTTGACCGGCTTTAATTCACGGATTGATCAAGTTCTGGGCTAACTAAAACTTTGGACGTGTAGCAAATATGTCACACTACAACATCCCACCAACACTTTGGTTAAACAACATCATAACAAGGAGATCTAAACCTCCAAACTTTCTGACAAGTGGATTCTGGGCCAAAACAGATTCAAGTGGTCACTTTCAAACTTAAATTAACATATGTTCTGGCCATGATTTACGTGATCTATCACCTCCAGTTTGTTGAAAACATGTAATACTACAACTACAAAGCATAATAACACTTAAACAACCAAAACAGAAGCTAGATCCGACCGGTCAAACTTGAACACGGAGGTTAATCTTAAATTTTCTGGGTTCGTGTTCTTGACAGATTTCGGTCAACGGGTTTTGACCGCCTATAACTTTTTATCTACAAATGATCTGGCTTTCATTCTTTTTGCATCTTAAAGACCACATATCAAGCTACACGTTACAAGCTTTAAACATCAAAAACACTTACTACACACGGATTTATAAGATCTGACATTAGACTGAAAAACACAATTTTCTAGATTTCCAGATTTTGAAAAACTTTAAATTCGTGCACTTTAATGTTATGGGTTCATGATTTATCAACCCAGAACATCAATTGACACCCTATTACACATCTTTGCACAATCAATTGCAACTTTTAACAAAGAATTGAAGGATTTCAAATTTTAGGAATTTATACCTTTTAAGCATTTATTTTCATTTTCTGCCTTTGATCTGATTCTGGTACACGTGGGACTGGATTTTGGGACTGATCTAGCAATATATTTCGAAGTGTGGTGAGAGAGATAGTTGGTGAGAACAAGAAATGAATTTGGCTAAGTTTTTTGTACATTTTCTCTCTCCAAAATCTTATATAATCTTTGATTCATTGCATGTTGCTATATTGCTAGGAAGGTAGGCTGATTTGCTGGACATTTAGGCCATAACAAGTCAATAGTTGGTTAACAACTCAAAGATTTAGCAAGATCTACAAGCTATCATATAAAATAATGCACAAAGGGCATTTTGGACATTTCCATTATTTTCTAGATTTTGGCCAATTGATGAAACCCTTAGGGTTTAGGGTTTGAGCATGCTAAGATTTAGGGTTTGAACAAATTTAGGGTTTAGGCTTTAACCCTCACATATTTAGCAACTTGGATTATCAAAAATTTTCTAATTTAATTTAAAATAGAAAATTTTGATTTCTAAATTATAATTAGGGCTTCCTAATTATATCATAATCTTCTAGTTATAAATCATTCTTTGCTAATTATGACCAATTTATCTTAATTAAAATCGCTAATTTTAGCACTTAGGCTTACAATTGCACATTAGGTTTCAAACAACTTTTTAGGGTTTAAAATAGAAAAATAATAATATTTCAATTTTTAGAATTAGATTCCCCAATTAGATTAGGGTTTCTAATAACTTGACAATTAGGATTTATATTTCCTAATTAACGTTGCTAATATAGCAATTAATTTACCACTGAACAATTATGGTTTAAAATCACGAATTAGGGTTTTCAGCCCACAAATTAGGGTTTCTAATAGAAAAATTAATTTTTCTAATATAGAAATTAACTATTCGTAATTAGATTAGAGTTTTCTAATTACTTAACTTTAAAATTAGGATTAATATCCTAATTAACATTAAAAACATTAAAAATATTCAATTTACACTTTCGTTTTTCCTAATTATAAAAATTAGGGTTTTAAATCCCGAAATTAGGGGTTTGTAAATTTGAAATTAGGGTTTGCTAAATAATTAAGCTTTGCCCTAATTAGTAGTATAATTAATACCACATCTAGGGTTTTCAATATCCGAATTAGGGTTTCGGACTCCCGGAACTGAAACTAGGGTTTACAGCACCGATTGCTAGGGGTTCTTATCAGATGTTAGAGTTTTCTAACTGAACGTTGACGTTCTTAATATATACATAGGGTTTGTCACAGATGTAATTTATCTGGTCAACCCATAACCCTTAACCACATTCTGAACACATCATTATCCATATGCACAGAGCATATTCACGTAAACACTTAATCCTGAATAATTCATTTAAAAGCCTTCACGAAATTTTGAAATCCTCAAAATTCCACCCTAATAACATCATACACATACACTTATTTTCTGTCTAGGTCTAATATTTGACCTTAAATCAATCATTTGAGATTTTCATAAATTGTCTAGATTTTCCTAATTCGGATTTTGAAAACCCTAGATTGGATAAGGTGTTGATTAAGGTGTTTAACTTGTTTTTTTCTAATTTGTGGATTTAAGTTAATACGGTATTAGTGCATCGAGAGGTGGTTAGTACTACATTCGTGTTCTTGATTAATAAACTTGGATATTAAGTTGAACTAGAATAAAGGTGTATAAATCAGAGTGAAGCTTAGGGTGAAACCATGAGCCTAATTCTCCAATAATTGTTTGAAAATTCAGTTTTTATTAGTTGTGAGTATTTTGAGATAATTTATTTAATAATAATTTAGATTTTATAATTATTGAATTGAATAGTTTAATAAAATTAGGATTAATAAGGAATTGATAATTGTAAGGTTAAGTTTCTTATTAATTTGTCTCTGTGGGAACGATACTTTACTCCTTATTATATTACTTGTTGACAGCGTATACTTGCGTGTTGTGTGTAATTAGATTTAACCCAACAAACTGCGTAATTAGATTTTACCCAACAAGTAACAAAGGCCACAAAACTAGACAAGTACGCCACAGTGTTTATATATATATAGCGTATATACCCCAAATATTCCCCCAAACATAGGTTCTTATCTAACCTTAGCCATCACAACCTGTTCGTGTTATTCTTTCATTTAAATTAGCAATATCCTTTAGAGTTTTATTATGAATCAGTTTAAACGCAATCAATTAACAAGTTGGTTTTCTTGTGCATTCCTTATTATAATAGTTTCAAATAGAAAAGAGATTCAACTTATAATAAGAAATTACATCAAAGTTCCCTTAATTGGCATTGTACTTGTTTACTGAAGTCCAATTTCATCATTGGCCAAAAACAAACATATACAATCTATCAACTGGATTCATGCAACTACATGCTTTTTTTTTAAATATATGATATGCCATGAATATGCACAATTATAAAGACTAAAAACTAAAAACTAAACATACAAAATACTAGGCAGAAAACATAATCCCCCAAACTTAAATCAAGTAATGCCCTCATTAAGTAAAATAAGCTTAATAAAAGGATGAGGACTTCCCTGAAAATGAGTTACTGCTCGTCATCGTCCGAAGGAGGATATGTTGACAGGATAAGAGAAACAGGCATAACAACCGATTGAGCATTAAGATTGCCACGGGAAATCGCATCAGCAAGCGTGTTGAATGCATTTGCATTGTACTGATGCATTAAATCTTGACGTTGGGCCAACCACATAAATTAATTCCTTGGGCCCCGCGATTGTTCTGCATCAACTGGGGGTCAGGGTTGGCGGATCATAATATAGCCTTCACTACGCGGGTATGATTGTGCCCCATCCCATGCCTTGTACCTCTCAATTGTAGCATGATCAATTATGGCCATTGGTTGTCGGATTGGGTCAGAAGGTTTCCAATGCACCCCAGCTTTACGACATAAATCAGTGATTAGGAACCCATGAGGCAGACCTCACGTAGTACTCCCACGTAACACCCGGTCAATGGTTTCTTGAATACACTCCCCCACATCAACATTGTAGAATGCAGTTGAGTTATTCACGCCATAGTGGTGGTGAAAAATCCCATATAATAGCCGAGCCCATGCCTTAGTTACATCGTTTTGGAGGCGAGTGGGCATTAGACGAGCACACATAAATGCATGCCATGCTTCACCATATCGACTAAGTGCTGATTAGGGAAAACTTATCTTTTCATTCGTTCTGGCTTGAATTACACATTGAATCCCTGGTTTCCATGATCAGGCAATCAACTCATCTAGCTCAGGAAACCTATCTTCATATCGGTCAGCTTGTGGTGCCTCTAACCCAAAATAAGCATTGATAGCATCGGCGTGAAACACCACCAGTTTGCCTCGAACCATGGCGACATTATTGACATGTTCCATTACATTGTCATAGAATTCTTTTACTATATTGATTACCGCTAGAAGTAGTTGTTCGACTAACTTAAACCAATTACGCTCTACAATTTGCAGAACCATGTCACCATCCAAATTACCATTCGTCTTCAATCCTCGTTCTAGCACCAAGTTCTTCTTGTCGATGGATGACTTGAATCTTTCCGTGACCCTTTCACTAACAAATTTTGTGTGGTCATATGGAGGTTGAGTAGTGGAGTTTGATGGAAGTTGTCTTTTGTGGGAAGACATGTTGTTTTCGGTGAGGTTGGGCACAGAAATTTGGTTCTGAACTTTTATCAAATAGTTGGTGGGCGGACTGATTATTTCATCCAAATTTGGTTGATTGATGTTACTTTGCTAGCCAATTTTTTAGAAACACATAGCCCACTCCTTGGGCACACAATTCCCAAGATTTTTTTACTTAAATTGATATCAAGAATAGAGAATTGTATGGATGATGAAGTGAATTGTGCTTACCTTTAATGAGTTTGGGTTTCCCACTTTGTAAAGATGTCCCAATTTGTATGAATTTGTGCACGAAATAGATTGGATTTAGGATTGGAGTGTTGTGTGTATGATTGATATGACATTGACTTCTTGGATGGTAGGAGTTCATATAGGAGGTGGAAGACCAACGTGGTTTAGAAGATAGGGATGGATGGGTTTAATGGGAACAGAAGTTGAAAAGGAGAAAGAGAGGTAAAGATTGTGTAATGGGGGTTATAGAGGATTGGAAGTGTAATGGGTGTAGGAGAAGTGGAGTAGTTGCATGTATTAAGGATAAATGGCTTGTATCAATCTAGAACACGTCGATTAAATTTGTTCAGCGCCTAAATTTCCAGAGTAGCGCGGTCCGCCCTAGGTATAGGCATGGCGTAGTGCGCCTCGCGTTAGGCATGCAGTGAATTCTGGACTGGTAGGGCGCCTCGCGCTTGGCATAGGCATGGCGCAGTGCGGCCCGCGCTGGGCAATCAGTAACATGAGGCAGCGTAAGCGCGTTCTGCGCTGTCAGATCAACAAAGTGGCGCGGTACACCCTATGGATGCATTTTCTTCCTAAGATGATAAAGTGCCCCACGCTGGGTCTAAGCATTGCATAGCACGGCCCGCGCTGTAAGGATAGTAGCTGCCTGGAATGCTAGCGTGCTCCACACTGAGATTAAGTCGTGAGTAGCGCAGCCCGCGCTGTATGGGCAGTAGCTGCATGAATGATTTTTCTTGAATTTTCTATAATTTTTGAACAGATGTCTTTAATCTCGTATTAAAACATGTATTTGAACTAGATTATAAACTAAGATATAAAAAGTAATTAAGATGAAGTGTTTAGAGCTCTAGTTGCTTCCCAAGTAGCGCCAGTTTTAACGTCTCTAGCCTAACGGTGCCTCTTGTATCACTGAGTGTCAGTTAGAGTAGTGTTGATGACATCCCAGTTTGAATCACCACCCAAGTAATGCTTTAATCTTTGGCCATTGACCTTGAAAGTCTCCAATGGATTTCTACTGTAAAGCTCAACGACGCCATGCGGGAAAACTGTCTTTATGGTGAATGGACCCGACCGCCGTGATTTTAGTTTTCCTGGGAACAATCTTAGTCTTGAGTTGAACAAAAGTACAGATTGACCTGTCATGAATGTTCAGTGCATAATTTTTTGGTCGTGCTATCTTTTAACATTTTCCTTATACAATTGTGAATTCTTGTAGGCTTGTAGTCAGAATTCGTCAAGCTCATTTAACCGAAGTAGTCTATTTTCCCCCACTACTGCTTGATCGAAGTTCAGTTTCTAGATAGCCCAATAAGCCTTGTGTTGTAACTCGACCGGTAAGTGACAAGCTTTTCCATACAATAGTTGATATGGTGATATGTCGATCGGTGTCTTATACGCAGTCTGGTATGCCCATAATTCATCATCCAACCGAAGCGACCAATCCTTTCGATTCAGGTTCACTACTTTTTCCAGTATTTTCTTGACTTCCCTGTTCAACACATCAGCCTGCCCACTGGTTTGGGGATTATATGTCGTCGATACTTTGTGGTTAACCCCATATCTTGTCAGTAGAGCTGTAAATGCTGTGTTACAGAAGTGATTACCTTCATCACTTATTATAGCCCTAGGTGTCTTAAACCTTGTAAAGATATTTTTCTTTAGGAATCTTAGAACCACCTTGGCATCGTTCGATAGTAGTGTTGCGCCTTCAACCCATTTTGATACATAATCCATTGTGAGTAGAATGTATTGATTGTTTAGAGACGAAGGGAATGGCCCCATGAAGTCGATGCCCCATACATTGAAAATTTTAACCTCTAGAATTGTTTGTAGTGTCATCTCATTCCTTTTCAAAATGTTTCCCACCCTTTGACATCGATCACATGTTTTGACTAACTGGTGGGCGTCCTTGAATAATGTAGGCCAATAAAACCCGACTTGCAGCACCTTTAATGTTATTCTCTCTCTACCATAATGTTCGCCTTAGCAGATGAGTGACACTCGTGCAAGATGTTCTTTACTTCACTATATTGCACACATCTTCTGATCATCTTGTCAGTGCACTGTTTGAACAAATACGACTCATCCCACATATACCATTTGACATGGTGCAGAAACTTCTTTTTCTGTTGTCATGTAAGATTAGAATGTAGAATGTTGCTCACTAGATAATTCACGAAGTCCGCGTACCTTGGAAATTCTGACTGTATCCCGAACAGTTGATCATCCGGGAATGACTCATTGATTACACACTTGTCCTCTTTCTGTTTATCTTGATTTTCCAACCTTTACAAATGATCAAAAACTTGGTTCTCCGTCCCCTTTCTATCCTTTATCAGTAGATCAAACTCTTGTAAAAGGAGAATCCATCGAATAAGACGTGGTTTGGCATCTTTTTTCATAATCAAATACCGAATAGCCGCATGATCCGTGAAGACTATCACCTTTGTTCTGATCAAATAGTCCCGGAATTTATCAAACGCGTACACCATCGTAAGTAATTCTTTTTCCGTAGTTGTGTAGTTCAGTTGAGTATATGTGAGTTTCTTACTTGCATAATGGATAGCATGAAATATCTTATCTCGACATTGACCCAAAACAGCCCCGACTGCATAATCGCTTGCATCACACATTAGTTTGAACGACATATTCCAATCTAGTACGACGATCACGGGGGCTGTAGTCAACTTCTTCTTTAACAACTCAAAAGCCAACTTACACTCCTCATTAAAATTGAAAATCGAATCCTTCTCTAGAAGACTACACAAGGGTTTTGCTATTTTAGAAAAAATCCTTTATGAATCTCCTATAGAACCCAGCATGTCCCAGAAAACTTTTAATTCCTTTAATTGAACTTGGTGGAGGCAGTTTCTCATTTGTTTCCAGCTTCGCTTTATCAACTTCCAATCCTTGAGCCGAGACTTTGTGCCCCAAAATTATACCTTCTTTCACCATAAAGTTGTATTTTTCCCAGTTAAAGATCAAATTTGTGTCGGTGCATCTTTGTAAGACCATTACCAAGTTTTCCAAGCACGCATCAAAATTATACCCATAGATAGAGAAATCGTCCATGAAGACTTCCACATTCTTCTCTACCATGTCCGAGAAGATGGCCATCATACACCGCTGGAAGGTAGCGGATGCATTACACAACCCGAATGATATTCTCTTGAATGCGAATGTACCATATGTGCATGTAAATGTAGTTTTCTCTTGATCCTTAGGAGCGATGATGATTTGATGAGAACCCGAGTATCCATCTAATAAGCAGTAGCGCTCATGTCTCGCCAATCTGTCCAACATTTGATCGATAAAGGGAAAAGGGAAGTGATCTTTGCGGGTTGCCTTACTCAACTTTCTATAGTCAATGCAGACCCTCCAACCAGTCACTGTCCTTGTCAAAATCAGCTCATTGTCACATTCTGAACCACGGTCATTCCTCATTTTTTTGGTACACATTGCATCGGACTACCCACTTGCTAACTGAAATCGGGTATATGATTCCCGCATCCAACCATTTCAGTATTTCCTACTTCACTACCTCTTTCATAGAGTTGAGCCGTCTCTGTTTCTCCACTATCGGTTTTGCATCGTCTTCCATCAAAATTTTGTGCATGTAAAAAGATGGACTGATTCCCTTAATATCAATAATTGTCCATCCTATCGCTGATTTATGTTCCCTAAGCACTTTCAACAGCTCATCTTCCTGTAATTCATTAATTGTGCCAGAGATAATAACAGGTAAAGAATTTGAATTGCCTAAATACGCATACTTGAGGTGTTTAGGTAGTTGTTTTAGCTCAAGACTTGGTGGCTCCTCCAATGATGATTTCATCCTTACTGCAGCTTTCTCCTTCGTGTGCAATGTTTCAAATGGTTTTTTAAATCTCCTAACTCATGGCAAGGAGTCTAACATCTGCAAATAGTCCACAAATTCTGGATCATCGAGCTCTTCATCCCCCAATAATGTCGTTACCAATGGATCATTAACCAAACTCTTGTTCATGTCTTCACTAATTATTTGGTCAATAAGATCCATCCTAAAACATTCTTCTTCATCAATTGGGAATTTCATGGCCTTAAACACATTAAATTTAATTTCTTGATCTTGGACCCTCATAGCAAGTTCTCCTATTTTTACGTCGATGAGTGTCCTACCCGTAGCCAAGAAAGGTCTCCCTATGATAATTGGGATGTTCTTATCCTCCTAAAAATCCAGAATAATAAAATCTGCGGGGAATATGAACTTGTCAAGCTTAACCAATATGTCCTTCACAATGCCTCTCGGATATCTGACTAACCTATCTGCCAACTACAATGAGATGTTCATAGGTTTTGGCGTGGGCAAACCCAATTCTGTATAAACTGATTATGGCATAAGATTCTCACTCGCTCCCAAGTCACACAAATATTTGTTGAACGCCATATTCCCAATCGTTCTTGGAATGGTGAAACTCCCTAGGTCTTTCAATTGTGGTGGCAACTTCCGCTGTAACACTGCACTACACTCTTCAGTTAATGCCACTGTCTCAAAATCTTCCAACTTCTTTTTCCTGGACAAAATCCCTTTCATGAATTTTGCGTAACTAGGCATCTGTTCCAGGGCTTCTGCAAACGGGATGTTGATTTGAAGTTTCATAAAAACTTCCAAAAGCTTTGCAAAATTCTTGTTTAATTTCTGTTTTTGAACTCTTTGTTGAAACGATGGAAGAGGATAGACAACTAGTTCGTTAACTGGTTTGCTCATTTCCACTGGTTTTTCGTCCCCCCTGCTTTATCTCAACCGCTGTATTTTCTTTCTCTTTTTCAGCCTCCTTTGTAACCAAAATTTTTGTCTCTTGACCCTCAAGCTATTTTCCACTTCTCAACATAATAGCTTGACATTGCTCGTGATTACCTTTCAGATTTCTGTCGGTGTCACTTGGTAACTTTCCTTGTGGTCTATTATTCAATGCCAACGCAATTTGCCCTATCTGATTCTCTAGATTCTTGATGGCCATCTCTTGTGATTTCATTGTCATTGCTTGATTTTTCACAGCCACCTCATTGGTTGTTATGTATTTTGTCACCAACTCCTTTAGATTTGATTTCCTTTCTTGATGTTGAGTTGGTTGTTGATGGTTCTAAAATCCTAGGGGATATGATGGTCTTGGAGCTTGTTGTTGCTGGTTATTACTCCACGAAAATTTGGATGATTCTTATTCCATTGATTCTACGCATTCTGGTATGTATTCTGTGGAATTCTGTTATAGTTGCCCATAAATTGCACGGATGCTGGATTAATTGCGCATTGATCTGTAGGATGTTCTCCCGCGCACAATTCACATATAATTGCCACTTGTTATGCATGTTGTGCTTACATCCCTGTCATAGAATCAAACTTCTTTGAAAGTGCTGAAATCTGCGCTTGTATTGCCATCATACCATCTACTTCTAACACTTCTGTGACCTTTGCTTGTGTCATTCTTGCCGTGGGCCGCTAGTAATTGTTAGCTGCCATTGTCTCTATTAATTCGTAGGCCTCCTCATAACTCTTTGCCATAAACGCTTCACCCGAAGCTGCATCAATGCTGGTTCTGAGGTTCCCATTCAATCCATTGTAAAACATGTTCATTTGGAACCACTTAGGTAACCCATGATGTGGACACTTTCGGAGAAATTCTTTCTATCTTTCCCATGCCTCATACAGTGACTCCCCGTGTTGTTGTTCAAACATCGTTATCTCATTCCTCATTTTTGTAGTTTTTGCCAGTGGGAAGAATTTTGCAAGGAATTTCTGAGCTAGGTCTTCCCACGTAGTGATCGATCCCGGCAATAGAGAGTGTAACCAACTCTTTGCCTTGTCCCGTAAAGTGAGTGGGAACAAGCGAAGTCTCACCGCATCATCCGACACCCCATTATACCTAAAGGTGTCGCATATCTCCGTGAAGCTGACTAGATGTTCATTCAGATCGTCATTTGCCAATCCCCCAAACTGAACTGAATTTTGAATCATTTGAACCATCCCAGGCTTCATTTCAAATGTATTTGTAGCAATTGTGGGCCTGATGATGCTTGACTGTAGTTCAGTCACCTTGGGTGCGGAGAAATTGCTTAACGCTTTATGATATTCAGCTGCCATTTCCTCTTCTTTCTTAGATGTTTCAAATTCTTGTCTCGTTTCCTTGATCCACTTACTTAACCTCTGGAACCTTTTCTCAATGTCGTCCTCAAAAGGTAGCAGGTCTGGATTTTTGGACCGAGTTTGCATAAACCGCTTTAGATACCTGAAATAAGATGAACAAAACAAAAATAAAAATGTTTAAGTAAAAATATATTAATTTAATTGATATTGTAAAAAATTTAAGATCTATACTAAATTGTCCCCGACAACCGTGCCAAAAACTTGTTGGATAAAATTTAATTATGCATAACACGCAAGTATACGTGGTAACCAATTAATATAGTAATGAGTAAAGTATCGTTCCCACAGAGACAAATTAATAAGAAACTTAACCTTACAATTATCAATTGCTTATTAATCCTAATTTTATTAAACTATTCAATTTAATAATTATAAAATCTAAATTATTATTAAATAAATTATGGCAAAATACTCACAACTAATAATAATTAAATTTTTAAATAATTATTGGAGAATTAAGCTCATGATTTCACCCTAAGCTTCACTCTGATTTATACACCTTTATTCCAGGTCAACTTAATATCCCAGTTTATTTATCAAGAACACGAATGTAGTACTAACCACCTCTCGATGCACTAATATCGTATTAACGTAAATCCATAAATTAGATAAAAACAAGTTAAATACCTTAATCAACTAACTCACTATATCTCTATGTGAATTATAATCAAAAAAGGTTTAAGATTAAGTTCTCTATCCGATTACATGCGATGTCAAGCATATCTCTTCCTTAACATTCATCATGATTCCACTATTCACAAAACTCATGAAACATGCTATATTAACTAAGTCTAGATTCGAATATCCTATCTCGATTTCCTAAAAATCCACAAAGAATTTTTGATCAGGCCATTCATAAATTCAAGCTCAAATTAATATAGGTAAACTGGTAAATATTTTATTAAATTGGAAATAAAAGCTACATATTCATTGTTCCACTCAAGGATCTATCATTCGCCTAAAAAGTAAATTAGTTCATAATAAATTAATTAACTACTGAATAAATAAAAGAAAACATCATCCAAATTACACAAATTAAAATTAAAGAAGAATAATAATACACCACCCTTCTCTAAATTCAATTTTACAATCTTCGTGAAAATCCTCCTCTTCTTTAATCCTCCAAATTCTTGTTCCCCAATCTTGTTCTCAAAAGTGTATGTATTGAATCATCCTTCTTTCTCCCATTTTTACACACCATATAACTTCCTTCCACTCCATGCCATAACTCCTAATCAAACTCTAACTCATTCCCAAGAGAAACTCTAAGGAATCAAAATTCTTATCAACACCAACACGTAAACCAAAGACTCCCAAGAATATGCAAGAATCACCATAGCATAATCCTAATATAAATGTATTAAATAAGGAATTTATGGCTCATAAGACTACACATTCTCCCTGTTAAACAAAACTCCCCAACTAAATTTCCCACAACAGTGCTCCCCGCGCTAGGCATAGGTTTTCTACAGCACGATCCGCGATATCCAGTCAGTAGCCATTCCTGCTCCAGCACGCCCCACGCTATGTTGCTCATCATCACAGCGCGGTCCGCGCTATGTAGTCAGAAAGTTGCAATTTGTTTAAAAATTCCTCCAATGCTTACATCTTGATGGATCAACCTGATTATCCTGCAATAAGCACAAAACCCATCAAAAGTAACATTAAAGTGCCAAAAACTAACAATATAACAAGCCAAAGGAACATAAAATATAGGTTAAAAATCTACTCATCATAAGGCAACAAATGTAATTCTTTGGTAAAATAGAACTAAGTGGTTTATCTGATTACCAGTTCAGAATCTCCAAAGACAAATAACCATTTTACATCCATGGATTGGGCTAGTTTCAAGCCCATAGTGTAGCCTTCATACTTAGCTATGTTATCGGTGTTGATAAACTATATTTTGATGGCAACGGGATACTGCTTTCCCGAGATGGATACTAGAACTGCTCCAGCTCAAAGCCTTCCATATTTATAGCTCCATCAAAATACATCCTCGATATTTGGTGTGTATCATCCTGATGGTGTTGTTGAATTGTCATTACCCCTTCATCGGGAAAATATGTTTCTAAGGGTTTAAAATCCCCTAAAGGTGTGGAGGCTATTTGATCCACAATTCCTTGACCTTTGATATACTTTTGAGTCACGTAGATGATGTCAAATTGATGTAGCATCAACTATCATTTGGACAGTCAACAATTCAACATTGGTTTTCTGAACACGTACTTGAGAGGACCCATGTTAAAGCATATCAAATTTTCTCAATCAGAGTATACTTGTGCTCACTGATGCTGAATCTTTTGTTGAGGTAATAGATAGCTCTTTCTTTTCCTTTATCATCTTTTTATCTTAGCATTAAGTCCATGGCATTGTCATTGATTGACATGTACATAAACAGGGGAACATCATCCCTGGGAGGTACCAAAACATTCACTTTGACTAGTTGCTCTTTGATGGAAAGGAAGGCTTTTCGACACTCGTCTTTTAATTTCTTGGAGGAGTTCTTCTTTAACAATTTGAAGAGGGTTTCACATGTTGC
Source organism: Panax japonicus (assembly GCA_020205505.1). NCBI lineage: Eukaryota > Viridiplantae > Streptophyta > Magnoliopsida > Apiales > Araliaceae > Panax > Panax japonicus. The sequence goes on from CM035099.1 coordinate 23,529,220, forward strand.
TGTGAGTTGGGAGATGAATTGACTGATGAAATTGATTCTGCTCAGAAATCCCCGTATTTCCGTCTCTATCTAGGGTATGGGCTTTTTAGTGATGGCTTGGATTTTTGCAGGATCCAACTTAGTTCCTTTGTGGCTTACTAGGAATCCCAACAACTTGCCTGATTTAATACCAAAGGCGCATTTGGTCAGGTTCAAATTCAAGTAGTACTTATGCAACCGGTTGAAGAGCTTTTTGAGATGATCTAGGTGGTCTTCTTCCCTTTGGGTCTTGATAATGATGTCATCAACATAGACCTTTATCTCTTTGTGCATTAGATCATGGAAGAGAGCCATCATAGCTCGCTGATAGGTAGCTCTGGCATTGATGAGGCCGAATGACAACCGTATATAGCAAAAGGTTCCCAAAGAAGTGATGAATACAGTTTTCTCATAATCCTCTTCAGCAACCATGATTTGATGGTACCTAGCATAGCAGTCTGCAAAGGAGTACATGCCATACTGAGATATATGGTCAATGAGTATATGGATGAATGGTACGGGAAAGCTATCTTTGAGACATGCTTTATTCAAATCCCTGTAATACACGCAAACTCGTACCTTATCTCTGGATTGAGGCACGAGGACTATGTTGGATGGCCACTCAAGGTATGTGATACCATAATGATGTCGGCTTGAAATTGTTTCACAATTTCTTCTTTGACTTTCATACTCCACTCAGTTTTAATTGCCTGAGTTTCTATTTGACTGGTTTGAATCCCTCTTGAATAACAATGTCAGTTGACAACCGTCCATGTCTTCATTAGACCATGCAAACATATCCTAAAATTAGGTCAATAGACCGAATGTATTATCTCATTTCTTAAGACTTGTTCCTCCTTATCAACAATCTGAACTAGAAGTTCTTAATACGTTAAGTCTTTTTCTATCTAAGTATATTCTTACTCTATTACGTATTTGTAGTCTGATTTATAGGAATGCAACACTGACACATAAAACACATTGTGTATGCGTTCCATCTCTGGAGGTAAAGCTACTTCATAAGCTACCTCTCCTACCCTTCTTAAAATTTCAAAAGGTCCTATAAACCTCGGACTTAACTTCCCTTTCTTTTTAAAATGTATCTTCCCTTTCCAAGGCAAAGTTTTCAGAAAGAAATATGAACCTACTTCAAATTCTCTCTTCTCACGATGAGGATCTATATATATCTTTTGCCTATTTTGAGCCACTACCAAGCGAGTATGTATTAACTTTCCCATGTCTGCCGTCAGTTGTACCATCTCAGGTCCCAACATTTGATGTTCCCCTACTTCATTACATCATAGTGGAGTTCTGCACCTCCTCCCATATAACGCTTTATATGGCGGCATGCCTATACTAGTGTGAAAATTATTATTGTACCTGAATTCCACCAAAAGTAGATGTTCATCCCAACTCCCCTTAAAATCCATAACGCAAGATCATAACATATCTTCTAGTGTTTAGATTGTTCGATCACTTTGTCCATCCGTCTGAGGATGATACGCTGTACTCAACCTCAACTGTGTCCCTAGTTACTCATGTAAACTCCTCCAAAAATTTGATGTGAATCGTGGATCACGATCTGACACAATCAATCTCCATGTCTTGAAATAATTTCTTTGACAAAAAGTTTAACAAATTATTATAGGTTATACCTAACTCCTATTGGTAGAAAGTGAGCCGATTTCGTCAACCGATCCACTATTACCCAAATAACATCGTATCCTTTCCTTGTTGTTGGAAGTCCCACCACAAAGTCCATTGTGATATGCTCCAATTTCCACTTTGGAATTTCTAGTGATTCCAATAACCCACTAGGTCGTTGGTGTTCAGCCTTAACTTTCTGACAAGTTAAGCACTTACTAACATATTATGCTATCTCTTTCTCATGTTTGGCCACTAAAAGTTCTGTCAAAGGTCTTGATATAACTTAGTACTACCTGGATGTATCGAGTACCTCGAACTATGAGCCTCACTCATTATCTATTCTTTTAACTTAGAATTATCTGGAACCCAAATTCTTCCTTCAAAACGAAGCAATCCCTCTTTGTCGAGGTTATACTTAGTCTTCTCTTCATCTTCCATCCTCTTCTCATTCGTTCGCAGCACTCATTGCCTAATTGCACTTCCTTAACCTGTTCCACTATGGTTTGTTGGTTCTCCATTACGAATAACTTTTCTACCGCTTCACCCGATAACTTAACTTCTAACTATCATCACCATCTCTGTTACTAACTCATTCTGAGTCGTTAACATTGAAAACTTATCTCTACCCTTCCTACTTAGCTCATCGGCTACTACATTTGCTTTCCCCGGATGATATAAGACATCACAATCGTAATATTTTATCAACTCTAACCACCTTCTCTGCCTCATATTCAAGTCCTTCGGTGTGAAGATATATTTCAAACTTTTATGGTCCGTGTATATCTCACACTTCTCCCCATATAAATAATATCTCCATATTTTTAAGGCAAAATCTACCACTGCCAATTCTAGGTCATGAGTAGGATAGGCCATTTCATAATTCTTTAACTAACGCGACGTATACGCAATGACCTTGCCATGCTGCATGAGCACACAACCTAGTCCTCTGTGCGAAGCATCGCTATAAACTACGAAATTCCTCGTATCATCTGGCAAAGACAATATAGGTGCCTCACTTAACCTCCTTTTTAGTTCCTAAAAACTATTCTCACACTTCTCCGTCCACACATACTTTGCTGACTTCCTCGTCAAATTCGTCAACAGAGTAGCTATTTTAGAAAAGTCCTCGATAAAGCTTCTATAGTATCCCGTTAACCCCAAAAATCTACGAACATCATTTAGCTTTTTCGGTTTCTCCCACTCATTAACTGCTTCTACCTTTGTTGGATCCACGAAAATGCCATCTTTATCAATAATATGTGTGATAACCTTGGATTTCGAATAATCCAAAATTTGAGAATAATTTTTTTTAATTAATATTAATATTAATTACCAATTTTGTGACAAGTATCTGTGATACGAGTCTCGAGAAAGTCAATTTGTGTATTGACAAATAAATTTAGAGTAGAGTTGTGCTTAACAACTTTAGAAAACCCTAACCCTAATTTTCGGATAGGGATTCGATAGAAAATACAATTAAAATAATTGTATTGTTGATTATGTGTTTGTACTGTATGTTGTTTATGTGGATCAATAATTAATTGGATAAGGTTTAATCTTATTAAACCCTAATAAGGGATTAGAAACCCTAATCTCATATTTAGAAAATAAATTGTACAATTAAGAATACTAATTGTACGCCGGGAAACCCAAATTTCAAAACCGGGAATTTTAAACCCTAATTAGGCAACCCTAATTTTTATTAGCATGCCTAAAGTGTTTATTAAACTTAAATATGATTAGAAAACTCTAATTATATTTTTGTATATTAAATTTCTATTTTAGAAACCCTAATTTTTATTTTAGAAAATTTATTTTTCTAATTAAACCCTAAATTTGAAAATTTTGGGAACTAGAATTTTTAATACCTAAAGGGTTCAAATCTTAAACCCTAATCCAAGCCCCAAACCCTAAGGATTTGTACAAATTCCATGTTTACCATTTAAATTAATTTGCTAATGTCAAAAATGCCCTTTATAGGATTTTTATTAGTTAACTTTCAAAATTGTCCAAATCTTTAGTTGGTGACCAACTCCATTGACCAATGTGACACAAAATCTCAGCAAACCAGTCTTCATGTGCCAGCCAGATCGGATCTAACCACTAGATATGCTATATAAGAGAATCAAGAGAGAGAAAATGCAAAGAATTTGCCATTTTTATATTTTGCTCTCACCAACTCCCTCTCTCTCTAGAACCTCCGAATTTCTTAAGTAAATCAGTCATAAATTCAGTCCCTTGATTAATCAGAAACATATTAGAGAATCAAGATCAAGATTTGGCAAGAAAAGGTATAACCGAAAGTTACAATTTTGATCTTTGTTTCTTAAGAAATTTTTGTGTTTAAGTGTTTATTGTTGTGTTATAAGATGTTTTTAGTTGATCTATGTTGATCCATGAAGGATCCATAGCATCAAAATGCTTTAAAAGTGTGTTTTACAAAATCTGTTCTTGAGTTGGAAAAGTGGTCTGACAAGAAATGTCAGTCGCCACAGATCCTTGCTCGTATAGGTTATATGTTGTTTTAAACTTGATATTAGTAGCTTGTTATGTGGTCTTTAATCTGCAAAAGAAATAAGAGTCATTGCATGTCTGGATTTGAAGATATAATCGGTCAAAACCCGTTGACCGGGCTTAACCGAGTAAAAATCTGGGTTACCCAGAAAGTGAAAAACCGAACCTGACAAGATCTTTGAAGGTCCATATCTGTCAGGTTGTTTGTTGTTTGTTGATGTTGTTGTATACATGTTGTAGCCTTTAATATCGAGTCCAAGTAAACTGCCTTTATATTCCATATACATCAAATGTATTGGATTTTATGGATGGTCAAACTAGACCACCCGAACTGATTTTATGTTTCTGGGAAACCTAGAATCAGTATGAACAAGGATTTTGTCAGGGTTTGACCGGATTTAATCGAGCGTATATGTTATTTTTGGACTGAGATCTTAATATCTCGTTGTTAACTGTCATGTATACTACCATTATAAACCAAGAAATAACCAAAAAAATGATCAGAACTTAGATCAATTTGGACTGGAAAGTACCAGGTCGAACTGCTTGGGTTTCTGGAAAAACCCAGGTGACGTCTGACAACGAATTTAGATGCCCAGATCATCTTGTTGTGTTGTTGTTTGATCTAAGTGTGAGTTGCATGTTGTAGAGTTACCATTTGGCTACACGATCAAACTTTAAACAAGTCCAGAAACCATTTTGGCTGAGAATTAGAGGCAGCCAAAGTAGCACCTTGAAGCTGCCGGCTGTCAGTGTTCTTGAGCTCAAGAACACCAACAGCGACGCTTTGTGTCGCTAAAGGCCTATAGCGACGGTTTTAATTAATTTTATTTTCAGAATTTTCGAAAATTATTAAAAAATAGAAATAAATTCTAAAAATTATCAAAAATAGTTTTAAAAATTATTTTAAATTATGAAAAATAATTTTTGACCAATTGGAATATTTTTCTTTAATATTTATAATTATTTAAATATTAAAGGTATTTAATTTATTTAATTAGTGTATTAAATAAATTAGAGAAAAATGATTTAATATTATGAAAAATCATTTTAAATAAGAAAAATGTATTTAAAAATATTTTGAGTTATAAAATATAACTTTTAATATTTTTGGAGAATTTTCATTAATAATTTAATATTAAAGATATTATATTTATTTGATTATTAAATTAAATAAATAAGATAAAAATGATTTAAATGATTTTAAAAATCATTTTAATTAAGAATAAAGTGTTAGAAAATATTTTAAATTATAAAATATAATTTTTAATATTTTTGGAGAATTTTCATTAATAAATTAATAATAACGATGTTGGATTTATTTAATTATTATATTAAATAAAGGAATTAAAAATGATTTTATTGATTTAAAAATCATTTAAAAATGAGAAAAATGATTTTAATTATTTTAAAAATCATTTAAGTAGAATATTGATGATTTAAAAATATTTTAAGTTATTGATGATAACTTTAATATTTTGTAATGTATGTTATTAATATTTTGATATTATTAAATATTAATAATGATAAGATTATTTGATAATTAAATCATTTAAAAATGATTTAAGTGTTTGAAAAATTATTATAATTATAATAATTGCTTGATAATTATTAAAAGTTTCTGAAAAATATTATTAATGATAATTGACTTAACTAAATTAATATTGAAGCTTAGAGATCAAATGTAATTGACAGATAACTGTGTTAATTGTCGGATAGGGTGACCAGAACACCGAGAATGGATCGAAGTCCAACCAGATTAAATTAGTTTGACTTGTTAAGTGTTTATATAGGTTATAAACACTGTTGTGGCTATGTTGTAATGTGTCTAGGAGAAGTTTGACTGTGAATTACAGTGTTGTGTGTTATGTGAATTATTGTGCTAATTGTTAGACCGATATTATTGGTTATAGGTCTTTCGAAAGCAGATAAGTATATTCTGTAGCTGTAATCAGCGGAAGAGACAAGTTCCCTAACTCAACCTTGAGTTATTTCATTCAATTATTATTGGTGGATAATTATTGCTAATTATGCCACATCCAGGGAATTATTGTTGATAATTCGCAGTTAATGCATGCTTAATAATTCAAATTGAATTACTGATTCAGAAATATACATTTGTAGAATAACTGTTGTTGGATATTTATATATGTAGAAGTTATAATTGACAGTACAGATAATTCCTATTTATTGTCAAATTACACTTAGAAATGTCTTAGCTAATTATTCTAGCTAGACGAACATTTGTTTGAATTTGATAGGTTTGAAAAGAGAATTCAATTATTATTGATAGATGGAAGCCAATTATTTCGGCTCGACCAAGAAGTAAATAGAATTTGAAATCCCAGTATTTTGTTGTAAAATCAAAATCTTGATTCTAAGACTGAGAAGAACAACCTTTTATATAAAGGGAACATTTTTGTTGGTCATGAATTCGACCTTTGCGCGCGTTTTGAGTATTATGCATAATATAGTGTATAATAAACTGATCACTTATTGTACTTGCAGAGGGGTATGATTTAATCTTCATGGTTATCTGATACACCTGAGTATTTATCAAAGTAAATCTTTGATATCTACCCGAGAAAATATGTTCAAAGATATTGTGTGATCGCTCAGTATAAAACTGGAAAAACATTCCACTTTGATATTTCATAGAATTGATTCTTGATTATTCATTAGAATATCGTAGAAACTTTGAAAGCGTTGTACTCATTCATAATTGAATTATTGTGGTATAGAATACGAGAAAACTTGTTATTGAATAACGATTTGTTCAGCTATTTCAAAGTTCCCCGAACTTTGATTTCATTCTATCAAAATAGATAGACTGTTATTTTGAATTCTTATACATTTATTGTATGTATTAACTTGCGGGGCAAATTAGTTGTTCACCCTTGCTGAACATATTTACTTATAAAACTTTTCAGCTAGGGACGAAGTGGCAGGAGGTGCTGTGAAAGATAAAGGCAAAGGCGTTGTAATAAATTAATTATGATGAACATATTTATTATGTTATATTTGTAAACCCTTTTTGTATATCTAAAGGGTATGTTTGTAAAGTTAAGGTTAGAGAACCTGGGTGATGTATTATTATTAAACTCTGATAAAATATTAGGAAAGTTACTATCTATATATATTATGGGTAGTTAAATGTTAATTATAGTGTGGATCGTGAACACCAAACTCGGGAGTCAGGTAACCCGGATTTGGGGGTGTCACAATATGTCCTAAAAACTGCACTATTTCAAGCCGAAATTCACACTTAGTGAATTTCGCATACAACTTCTCATTCCTTAGTGTTTCTAACACTATCCTTAAATGTTCAGCATGATCTTCTGGCGTCTTAGAATAGACTAGAATATCATCAATGAACACTACAACAAACTTGTCCAAATACTGTTTGAACACTCTATTCATCATATCCATGAATGCGGCAAGCGCATTAGTCAACCCAAATGACATAACCAAAAACTCGTAATGACCATAACGAGTTTGGAACGCCGTCTTAGGTATATCCCCATTCCTTACTTTCAACAGATGGTACCCCGTACACAAATCTATCTTAGAAAACTATTTTGTCACTTTTAACTGATCAAATAGATCATCTATCCTGGGCAATGGGTATTTATTCTTAATCATTAACTTGTTCAACTCTCGATAGTCAATAAGAAGTCGTAACGACACATCCTTCTTCTTTACAAACAATACAGGTTGTCCCCACGGAGACACACTCGATTGAATGTACTTCCTGTCTAATAGTTCTTGTAATTGAAAGTTTAACTCCTTCATCTCTACTGGCGCCATCCTATACGATGCCCTTGAAAATAGTGTCGTACCCAATAACAGATCAATCACAAACTCGACATCCCTATCCGACGGAAGACCTGGTAATTCATCTGAAAATACATCCGCGAACTCTTGAACTATAGGTATTTGTTCTAATGATGCTCCCACTCTTTGGGTATCCACAACATGGCATAGGTATCCTATACACCCTTCCTCAATATTTTCCTAGCTTATGTCATCGTTAAACAACAAGAGCGTCTCACTAATTTACTACCGAAGAACACTACCTTGGTTTTCATAGAAAGCAGAAGGTTCACACTTTTCCTATGACAATCTATTATAGCCTTATAGTTAATCAACCAATCCATACCAAGAATTAAATCAAATTCTTTCAACCATATTTGTACCAAATCTACCAATAATTTGTTACATCTAATATCTACTCAACAATCCCTATGAATATCTTCAATGGGAATTATATCTTCATTTGCTACCTTAACGTCTTAAGATATTTCTAATATTTTTGGGAATAAACCTAATCGCTCAGCAAATTCACATGCTATAAAAGAACAAGTAGCAGCCGAGTCAAATAACACATAAGCATTTATTTCATTGACTGGAACGATACCTACTACTATATCCAATGATGCAACCGCATCTTGGACAATCATATTAAATGTACGGTTTGAGGGTCTACTCGACGATGGTGTTGATCTAATAATGGCTAACTTACCACTACTAGAACCCTTACTACCCTCTGACCCCTTCTTCAGGAAATTTCTTGCCATGTGGTCCATCGACCCACAAACAAAACAGCCATGGTTTTTCTTAGGATTAGGACAATTGGGTGATATATAACCCTCCTATCCACAGTTATAGCAAACTGACTTCCCCTTCAAACAAACTCCTAGATGAGTCTTTCTATATGTCTTACATGCGTCCGTGTTATGCTTAGGATCTCCTTGTTTCACCCCAGTATTTCCAGAGTTAAAATCCTTCCTCTTAGACAAACTTCCACTGCCACTAGCTCCCTCCACCTTGGGTCCTCCTTCACCCTTGACCTTATTCTTCCTATCCTTGTGGTATTGGCTCAACGCCTCACTACAACCCTCTACAATGATCACCTTCTCCATAATGGTCCCATAAGAGGCACTCTGGAAAATGAAAATCCTACTATAGAACCAGGGTTTCAAGCCCTTCTCAAACCTATGAGCCTTCCTCACCTCAGTGTCTACTTGGCGTGGAGCAAACCTTTCTAATTCATTGAATTTGGTCGTGTATTAGGGAACCATCATGTCCCCTTGTTTAAGTTCTAGGAACTTTATCTCCATTCTCCCCTGCATACTAGTAGGAAAATAGTTCTCAAAGAATAGCTTCTTAAACTATTCCCACGTAACTGCATCAATTCTTTCCCCACCTTGGTGAGTCTCCCACCAAAATTTGGCTTCTCCTTTCATCATGTAAGTCACAAAAGAAGTCTTTTCCGCCTTAGCTAAGTTTGTAATAATAAATGCCTTTTCTATTTCCATCACCAATGTCTGGGCCTCTATTGAGTCTGTCGGTCCTTTGAACTCCAGTGGACCTACACTTTTAAACTCTTTGAAGGTAGTCGCTCTAGCTACCCTAGGTATTGCTGGTGCTCTACCCTAATTTGGTTAAATGCAGCCATTAATAAATTAACAAACTTTTGCATAGGGTTATTCTGAACCCCTTGGTTATCGTTATGTGATTCTGCTTCCTGATTACGTTAACTTCTTCTCGGTGGCATTATTCTGGTTAAATAAATAATGTTTCATTATTATCTATTTACTTACTTAGTTATCATTCCACAATAATAACTCATACCACAATAAAGCACATTTAATAAAAACTTCATTATATTAATATGCTTCTTCATAGTTCAAAACTATTTATAACTTGCTTCCATAGCCAAAAGTTATTACATTACTATCCCGTGATTGAATTCTATAAAAAATGGGGTTTATAAAAAGACTACCCTTTAATTATAAAAAAGAGGGTTTTACGTCACTACATAAATACAAAAAGATCTATCGATTTACTAACATTGCCTCACAGCATTCTCATGATTCTAATTCGCTAGAATCAAAACAATATCCCGACTAATAGTATGTCGAGTCTGTCCCGACTCAATAGAATAACAACCAATTTTTAGCTTAAAATCCTCATAAGCATTATTATGGATGTAGGACATCCGTCCTTTTTTCTGGTCCTTATCCACCATTTTCTTACGAAGCTCTATGACCCAATTCTTATAATCCCTAGCCTTATCTGTCATAAGCACTTTCTCATCGTGCTCTGACTCAAAATATGATTCTGCAGACTCCTTTGCCTGATAAAGAACAATAATCTCTTCATTCTGGTTCTGCACAACAGTGCGTAGTTGCACATTCCGGTTAAGAACAACCAGATACAATGCCCTCATTGCATCTGGAGGTGTTGTCTCTTGTGCAGGTACCACCGTATTAATCGATGTTACTGTTGCCTCTTTTCTAGTTCTAATTAAAAAGCTCTAACTCATGCAAGCATACATGGGTCAACAAGTAATACAGAGTAAGTAGAGTATCGATCCCACAGAGAAAGTTGTTAAATTCAAACTATCATGCATAAATTAACTCACCAAATTTATATGCCTAGACTAATGACTAAAAGTGTTGAATTAAACTAATTGTGAATAACAATTGAAAATAAGAATACAAATGGGATAAATATAATCTGGAAATAATGGGACCCTAACTTCATTTAATATTTCATATAATCGCTACTATCATGCAAGAAGTGTTCACATATCACAGGAAAATAGCCAAGAGCACGAATAGAGTTATAACCATTTTTTAATGCACTATAACCTACTTACACAGTATCTACAGATGTTAGACTCTATGTAATCACCAATACAACCAAAATCACTATATGTCTATGTGAAATTGCAATTATATTCATTTTAAGCTCATGCCCTTATTCTAGCTCATACGGTGATACAGTATATGTCTATCTGGTTCACAAAATACGCAAGCCATATACAACAGCCCCATATTCGCATGCTATCATGATTACAATCCATACCTATATGTTCATTGTCAATTCCATACAAGTACTGAGACGAATGGTGATCAAGCATTCATACATGTAAAACAACCATGACAGATATTCCATATGATATGCACGACGACTAGCATTTAAATGTTCAACCAAACTACATATTAAAATTCGTTAGAATCCCATAATGGAATTTAGTACATCGCTGAACCAAAAGCCAATATGGGATCAACGCTAAACATGATCAATAAGCAAACAATTAAAATAAGAAAGATAGAACAATCAAACCAATTCGCTGAATAGAAATCAATGATCAACGTTTTAATCCTCATAGAAATCCAGTAAATAAGAATAGAAATCCACAATGGTAGATAATCCCAAGAAGAATTGGAAAAGTAGACGATAAGGCTTCGTTCTACGTTAGAATCTCTTCCAAGGTGTAAACCCTAGTTACTATGATGAAAATACGCTTAAAGTTATCAAGTTGTTCGTATGACACCCGTCAGAATCGTTTAAAAACCAATAACAATTCATTTAATAAAAATTAAAATTAAAACAAAATTACAGCATCAGCATCGCGCGCAGCCGCACGCCTCTCCAACCTATGTCTCGCGCGGGCGCAAGACTTACAAAATGTCTGCCCTTTCCAACCAACCTATCACGCGGTCGCGCATCTCCTACTCGTGGGCGCACAACTTGCAGCAGGTCATCATTGTCTGGCCAGGTACTCTCACGGGCGCGTGCTTCCAAAGCTATTATGCCGCGCGGCTGCGCGGCTTGCTGCCTGTAAGTTCCGGTTCTGGTTTTTTTTTTTGCTTTTGTCATACTGCTGCTGCTATTTGTTCTTTTCATGCTTGATCTCTTGCTCCATTGTACCTCAATGCCATGCATATCCTCATTTTTACCTCGCCTTCATGCATCTATTCGCCACGTGCCTTCTAATACCACCAAAATTAAGCCGATTCCTACACTTATTCACCAAAAAGGAGTTTTAAGTAAATGCAATGCAAAATAACATGAAATACAACTAAAACACAATAAAATGTACTTGAGATGGGCACAATTCGTATGAATTGGTATTCAATAAGTAGGTAAAAATACCACTTATCAAATACCCCCAAACTTGAATTGTTGCTTGCCCTCAAGCAATGCATACTAATGAATAATGAAAATGCTACTACAAAAATATGCAACTACTCTATGATACAAATTAGTCTCACAAAATCCCTGCCATAATAGAATTTCAGCCCAAATTACCTCAGTGGATCATCGAGATCCAAGAATATGATTTTAAACCAAACTATAAACATAACATCATACACTCAGATAATTTCATATATGCTATAGAGATGCTGTGTGTGTATGATTTTCACCAAAACTTGATCTAAGCAAAGAATACATATGCTACACTTCTCCAAACAGAAAATTATAGTCTAAAGCAAGATTCATAAATATTCATGTAACGCGGACTGTTTCAACATATCAACACAAACTAAAGTTCAACAATGGGTTTATTGCTTTATTGCTACTCACGAGGGCGATTTTTACACTTTACCGCGTTGTTTATATCTATATTTCTTTCCTTTTTCTTTTTCTTTTTTTTTCAAATGATTGTGCAATGTCTCAATCCATTAGGCACACTGCTACCCCTTAGCGAGCTTTCAACCAATGACTCCCAGACCATGAAAGACCTTAGGGCGCTAACTGTAGAGACAATCCCCTTGGGCGTACTTACTCAAGTAGCCAGGGCCCTGAATTAAGACTAGCCACGTTATTTCTATTTGATTTTTTTATATACATAGCATACCCATGTTTTCCCAAAATTTGCATGTCAATGGCTCATACAGTCTACAACACTTTCCACATGTTTCTCTTTTTAAAACTACATGTTCTATCAAGCAATGCAACACACACTTCTTAAACCTACAAGTAGTTGTGAACACGTTTGTGCATACAGAAAGCATTTACACAGCAACATGAATCTCATTGTGTAAAACATTATATCTCAGCTCATGTTATCCCAAACATTCTCAAATCCTTCATAATTCACTATCATCATTGGCTAGGCAAAAATTTTTATTAAGCAAGAATTTGTGTGAGACATGCAACTAAAACATACTATCACAATCCATAATGAATAAAAATTAAAAAAAAATTGCAAAAATTTAACTAAACACATAAACATGCAACAATTAAATAAAAATAAACTACTATGCTATGCTCCCCAATACCCCCAAAACATTGAATGAAGGTAAAGGATACAGAAAAACTCCCCTAATGATCAGCTTGACCACCCTCCTATGGTGGTGAATCTGGTGGTGGATATGTCACTGCAGTGCCAAACTTTGGCCACTCTAGCATTGTTCCTTGCTCCGCGAATACTTCGGCCAAGCCCCATGTGAGTCCCGGGGCAAACATTCCAAGATTGGCATACATGACATCGACTTTGCGTTCTGACCTTCGAAGCTGTCGATCGCTAGGAACCAGGTGTGCTCGGGTGGATGGGTCGGCCTCATTGGGCTGAGGGGGCTGCTGAGATGGCGCTGGGAAGGTGGGGTGGATGATAAAACCCAATCCTCGCGGGTGTAGTTCACCACCCGTCCACTCCTTGAACTTTGCGATTGTGGCCGTAGTGATGTCGTGGCTCGGTTTCTGCAGTTGCTTGTCATTCCACGTGACTCCTTTTGGATACAAAGTATGGATGCCACAGATGTATGCGGGATACTCCCAGTGATGCTCTCCCGCCAATAACACAGCATGTTTTGATGAATTAAGTGGCCGACGTCGATATACTTGCCGGTGATAATGCCCCATAAAATGATCGCTCTCTCAGTAGGTACTTCATGCTTGTGAGGGGACAAAATTAATTTGATGCATATGAACAGATTCCATGCTTAGGCATAACGATTTAAGGAGGATGCTGGAAAAGATTGAGGCTCTGTCGTCCCTGGTTTATAATTCCATTTGGTTCCTGGGATGCACAAATTTGAAATTACTACGTCCAAGTTCGTCATCAAATGTGCACCTCTAACCCAATTCGCAGACCCAGTCGGTGGTGTATCAGTTATTCTAAACACTGCTCTGATGGCTGAGGGACGAAAATCCACTTCCACTTGGCGAACCAGCGTTATCCCTCCTTTCAACTCCATCTCCTTTGCATTCGCGTAGAACTTCCGAATAACTCCTATGGGAATAGACATCGGCGTTGCAGCTAGGCTAACCCAGCCTCTTTCTCGCAGTATATTCCATAGGTGTCCATCTTTCGTATCAGGTTTAAATCCTCGTTCCTTCACAAACGATTTCGTCAAGAGGTGGTAAAAATCTTGCTGAGCTTCCCGGCTGATAAATTTTTTGTGTTCCATGATATCCTCGTCGTGATCACTGGATGATGAGTTAGATGATGAAGAGATGGAGATGGAACGTATCCTTTTTGGTCCCATGAACAGATGATAGGTAGAGAATATAGATGCTATACTACAGATGATAGTACCTCTAAACTTGCTTGTGATACTCCCCCCAAAAACCCTAGATTTATGCTAATGGAGAGAGAACTGTGTATATGAGCGATGAAGAGAGTTGTATGATTATGGGAGAACAGAAGAATACACTTATATTATGGCACGTGAGAGACCAAGTAGACCACCACACGAATTCTTAAACTTAAAAATTTTCAACCCCTTGTGTCGCGCGCGGCCGCGCGAATTTTCTTATGGGCTAGCGCACGGGCGCGCGAGTAACTTTCCTGGAATTATGAGCTACTGACTTCCAGGCGCTGGCCTACGTAGCTGCGCGATGTAACTGCATGAATGCACACTGTGTACATCCAATTTATATATTATTGATGAGTACAATTGAAAACACCTACATGAACAAGAATGCACCACAAATTATTCATCGGGCATGGAATAAAATTGATTTAACTACTACTCTACTAAAGGAATGAAAAGAAAGTAAGAGTGAAAATAATGGGTTACCTCCCATCCAGCGCTATGTTATAGTCAATTAGCTTGACAGACTATGAATCTCATGTCGACGAGAGAATTGAGGTGACGTTCTGTTTGTCCACCTCACCACCAAAGTAATGCTTCAATCGCTGGCCATTTACTTTAAAAGGCTTGTCTGGAAACTGATCATATACTTCAATTTCACCATGCAAAAAGACAGTCTTCACTGTAAATGGACCTCACCATCTCGATTTCAGCTTTTCGGGAAAAATTTTAAGTCTGGAATTATAGAGCAAAACCCTTTATGCCAGTTCAAATGTCCTTCCGATGATCTGTCGGTCATGCCATTTCTTCACATTCTCCTTGTACACCATCGAATTCTCATATGCCTATAATCTAAATTCATCTAACTCATTGAACTGAGTAGACATTTCTCCCCTGCAGATGTCAAATCAAAATTGAGCTTTCGTATTGCCCAATATGCCTTATGCTCTAGCTCCACGGGGAGGTGACAGGCTTTGCCATACACGAGTTGAAAAGGCGACATGCCTAACGGAGTTAAGTATGTTGTTCGATAAGCCCATACGACATCATCTAATTTCAACGACCAGTCCTTCCGTGTGGAATTCATAACTTTTTCCAGAATTCTTTTTACTTCCCAATTTGACACTTAAGCTTGACCATTTGCTTGCGGGTGATACGATGTAGCAATGCGATGATTCACCCCATACTTAGCCAACAAGGTTATAAATTGCCTGTTGTAGAAATGACTGCCTTCGTCACTAATGATAGCCCTTGGGGTCCTAAACCTCTTGAAAATGCTTTTGTGTAGAAATTTGAGTACGACCTTGGCATCATTAGTTGGAAGAGCTACAGCTTCAACCCATTTTGAGACATAGTCCACTGCGATCAAGATGTAGAGATTTCCACAGTAAGAGACGAAGGGTCCCATGAAATCAATCCCTTATACATCAAAAATTTCTACTTCGAGGATTATATTCAATGGCATTTCATTTTTTTAGAGTTGTTGCCCACTCGCTAACATCTATCACACCACTGGACAAAACTGTATGCATCTTTGAAAATTGTCGGCCAGTAGAATCCGGCTTGTAGCACTTTAGCCGCTATTCGTTCTCCACCGTAGTGACCTCCATACACCGTAGAATGACACTCTTGTAAAATCTCCTTGGTCTCGCTATATGGAATACACCTTTTGATCACTTAATCAGAGCACTGTTTAAACAAGTATGGCTCATCCCATATATACCATTTGACATCGTGCAGAAATTTATTCTTTTAATAACCCACCAAGTCAGAAGGTACCATCTTACTTACCAGATAATTCGCGTAGTCTGCGAACCATGGCACTTCACATTTCACCACAAACAACTGCTCATCTGGAAAGGAATCGTTGATCAGAACTTTGTTGTTTACTTCCATGTCTGGATTCTCGAGTCGCGACTAGTGGTCCGCCACTTGGTTTTTAGTCCCCTTTCTGTCCTTGATTTCCAAATCAAATTCCTACAATAATAAAATCCATCTAATCAACCGAGGTTTTGCATCCTTCTTTGCCATTAAGTGTCGAATCGCCGCGTGATCCATATACACTATAACATTTGTGCCAATCAGATATGTTCGGAACTTATCAAAGGCGTACACCACTGCCAATAGTTCTTTTTCTGTGGTGGTATACTTCAATTGTGCATCCGTTAGGGTCTTGCTAGCGTAATAAATCACATTAAATATCTTTTCCTTACGCTGCCCCAAAACAGCTCCTACGGTGTAATCACTGGCATCACACATCAATTCAAATGGCAAAGTCCAATCTGGTGCAATAATCACTGGTGCTGAAATAAGTTTCCTCTTCAAGTGTTCAAATGCTGACATACAGGCTTCATCGAAGTTGAACTATGCATCCTTCTCCAATAGATTGCAAAGCGGTTTAGTTATTTTGGAGAAATCCTTAATGAATCTGCGGTTGAAACCGGCATGTCCCAGAAAACTGCTAACTCCATTTACTGAAGTGGCTGGTGGCAAGTGCTCAATAGTTTCTAGCTTCGCCTTATCTACCTTAAGTCCCGTCTTTAAAACTTTGTGTCCCAATATGATTCCTTCTTGTACCATGAAGTGACATTTTTTCCCAGTTTAGCACTAAGTTCATTTCAACACATCTTTTCAAAACCATGACCAGATTTTCAAGACATAGATCAAATGAGTCCCTGAAGACTTATAAATCATCCATAAATACCTCCATATTCTGTTCCACCATGTCTGAAAATATAGCCATCATGCATGTCTGAAACATGGCTAGCGCATTGCATAGTCCAAAAGATATCCTTCTGAAAGCAAAAGTGTCATACGGACATTTGAAGGTAGTCTTTTCCTGGTCTTCTGGAGCTATCATAATTTAATTGTAGCCTGAATATCTGTCCAGAAGGCAATAATACTCATGACCTGCTAACCTTTCCAACATCTGATCAATGAATGGGAGTGGGAAATGATCTTTCCTCGTAGCTTTGTTGAGCTTGCGGTAATCCATGCAAACTCTCAACCCTGTTACTATTCGTGTTGGAATTAACTCATTATTCTCATTGGTCACGACTGTCATACCACCCTTTTTTGGAACACATTGTACTGGGCTCACCCATGAACTGTCTGAGATCAGATAAATTATTCCTGCATCTAGCCATTTCAGCACTTCCTTTTTAATCACTTCTTTCATTATCGGATTAAGCCTCCTTTGTTGCTCAACTGTTGGCTTGCTACCATCTTCCATCAGGATCTTGTGCATTCAATAGGAAGGGTTGATCCCTTTGATATCTGTTATAGTCCATCCAATAGCTTACTTGAAATGTCGAAGCACTCGTAGAAATTTTTCCTCCTGATAAAATGTTAGTGCAGATGTAATAATCACATGTAATTTTGAATCTGAACTTAAAAATGCATACCTGAGATGTTCGGGGAGTGGTTTTAACTCCAACTCTAGAGGTGACTCAAAAGATGGCTTTAACTTTTCTGAGGCTTCCTCAGCTGTTGTCAATAGCTCTGCAGGTAATCTAAATCTCCTGAATTGTGAGGTTGTATCCAGATATTACACAGATTCATCGAATTCCTCATCCTCCACATTTGAACTCTCATTAGAGATATTCTTCAAAGGTTCATAGTCTGCAAAACTTTGTACCTCATTCTTTGTAATTTGATCAACCAAATCAACCAGAGAACATTCTTCTTCATCTATTGGGAACTTCATGGCTTTGAAGACGTTGAAGGTGACCTCCTGATCCTGAACGTGCATAGTGAGCTCCCCTTTCTGCACATCTATCAAAGTCCTGCCCGTGGCTAAGAATGCTCTCCCTATTATGATTTGTATACTTTTGTCCTCTTCATAGTCTAGAATGATGAAGTCAACTGGAAAAATGAACTTCTCCACCTTTACGAACACATCTTCAACAATTCCCCGTGGATATGTGATGGATCTGTCAGCTAGCTGTAGTGATATGTTCGTCGGTCTTGGAGCCAGCAATCCCAACTAATTGAACACTGACAAGGGCATCAAGTTTATACTTTCCCCTAGATCACATAAACAATTGCTAAAGTTCATCTTCCCAATGGTGCACGGAATTGTGAAGCTACCCGAATCTTTTAGCTTTAGAGGTAATTTCTGTTGGAGCACTGCACTGCATTCCTATGTTAAGGCTATCGTTTCAAACTCATCTAATCTCCTCTTCCTTAACAATATACCTTTCATGAACTTTACGTAGCTTGGCATTCGTTTCAATGCCTCGGCGAATGGTTTGTTGATCTGTAACTTTTTAAACACCTCTAGAAACTTATTGAACTGTTTGTCTTCCTACTTCATAACTAACCTCTACGGATATGGTACTTGAGGGTGCATTGGTTGTACAGGACTCTTGACCTTCTCTTCTGAACCTACCTTGTTCTTCTCTTCCTGCTGAACCTCAAATTTTTTTAACTTTTCTTCATCACTATCAAACTGTTCTGCCTCGCGCGGCCGCGCGATGTCCCCTTGTAACTCACGCGCTGGCACGCGACTTGCAGTGTCTATCAAGTCTTTCCCAGATCTCAATATGATTGCTTGACACTGCTCCTTCCCGTCTCTTCTAGGATTTATCTCTGTGTTACTTGGAAATGCACCCTGGGGCCTATTATTAAGCATGCTCGCCATCTGCCCCATCTGTGTCTCCAAATTCTTGATAGCCACTGCTTGGCTTTTGATCATGACTTTAGTGTTTGCCATGTATTTCAACATCATCTCCTCCATCTCTGATTTCTTCTCTGGCTGTGGTGCAGCTGGAGCATAGTGTTGTTGTTGTTGAGAAAATTTCGGTGGAAACGGTGGTTTTTGTGCAAACTATGGCTGAGATGACTGTGGTTGAAACTATTTGTTCGGCTGAAACTGATGTTGTTGTTGTCCTTGGTTATTTGACGAACTAAAGTTTAAATGATTGCGGTTGTTGGGGTGGTATGTGTTCTGGAATTGACCTTGGTCTTTTCTGTAATTGCTCATATACTGTACTGACTCTGAGCTGATGGCACATTGATCTGTGGAGTGTGACCCTACACAAATCTAACAAACGAAGGCAACTGTGTTCACTTTACTTTCTGCCAAAGTATCTATCTTCTTAGCCATAGCTGCTATCTGTGCTGACAACTGAGTAATGGCATCAACCTCCAACACACCTGCAACCTT
Organism: Panax japonicus; assembly: GCA_020205505.1. Taxonomy (NCBI): domain Eukaryota; kingdom Viridiplantae; phylum Streptophyta; class Magnoliopsida; order Apiales; family Araliaceae; genus Panax; species Panax japonicus. Next base: position 23,548,900 of record CM035099.1, read on the forward strand.
GGGTTGTGGCATCCGAGCTGTAGGATTCTAATAATCATTCGCAGCCATAGTCTCGATAAGCGTATAGGCCTCATCATAGCTCTTTGCCCACAATGCCCCTCTTGCAGCTTCATCCACAATCGGTCTCGACTGCCATCCTAACCCATTGTAAAAGGAATTTATCACCATCCAGTCTGGCATAGCGTGATGCGGACATTTTCTGAGCATCTCTTTGTAACGCTCACATGCCTCATATAAGGACTAGCCCTGTTGTTGCTCGAACTGAGAGACAGCCTTCCTCATCTTTACAGTCTTAGCCATTAGGAAAACATTGGCTAAGAATTTCTGCACTAAGTCCTCCCATGTGGTTATTGACCCTGACTGATGGCAAAGAGTGTAACTAACTTCTAGCCTTATTTCTCAATGAAAATGGAAATAGCCGTAGTCTAATGGCATCCTCCGTCACACCATTGTATTTGAATGTATCATAAATCTCTATGAAACTCAATAAGTGGTCATTTGGATCATCCGTAGCAGCACCCCCAAACTGAAATGAGTTCTGCACCATTTGAATAGTGCATGGTTTAATCTCAAAAGTGTTTGTTGCTATCGCCAGTCTGACAAGGAGAAAGTAGGTAAAAAATTCAACTTATCAGTTACCTCCATATCTTCCCCTACATTGATCATCATATTAGGGTATGACGCCAATCCTATAACTCCCTCGGAGTAGTCCTCCTCAAAAAAGTACTCCTCTGGCTCAGACTCTTCTAGAACCACTACTAGTATTCCCGCCACGGGCATAGGTACAGGCTCTACTCTGTTCACAGACTCTTCCCTCACCACGTGTATATCTCTATACATCAAGCTATCGATGGACATCTACAATAACACATAACATGTTGATTAGTACATAATACACAATAATATAAACATAAATCACTTTTAATTTATATAGGGTTAATATCCATCTTTTAAATCTTTCGGTACTGAGTTTCCTCAATTCGACTCGAGTTTACTTCCTTCTGACTTCTCCTTTTCTAACAAGGTTATTAGCCTAAGGTTCTTCCCCCCTTAAGTTTTATAACCTAATGCTTTGATACTGTAATGCCCGAGAAAATCAGATTTATATGAGAATTAAATTTTTATTTGGTTATGTGAATTAAAATAATTTAATTGATTGCTTATGTGAGTAAGCTATGTGAAGGTCGTTCTATGACCTAGAATGTGCGAATGTGGTTAGTATTCTGGCTACGTGCTAGAATTAATTGTTTTGAATTTCCAAGATGAAAATAAAAGTTTGCGAGAAATTTTTGTAAAAATATTATTCATCTATTTCTGCTTGGGAATTAAGTTTGAAATTCCGAGAAATGTGTAATGATAGAATATGAAGACGAGATGGAATATTTAATAATATTTCATTTATGCCAAACGAAGTTTTTGCCTGCGGACTTAAAACCTAAGGTTTAAGTAGAATGATTTCCGAGAAGGAAATGAGACGCGTATAATGCATTACGATAATGATTATGCGTACGATATACGAGTATGATACTATTTAGTATACGAATATAATACAAAGATTTAATGCGAAGTACAATACGATTATCGTACAAGTATTATACGAAGATAATACGTAAATTATACGTGTAGAATGCAATTGGTGTAATGGACTTAGAGTTTAGGACTTAGTATAATCCAATTGGGTTTGGATTATATCAAGCCCAAGTGATTAAGTAATCAAACCCAAAGAATTATGTGTTTATGCCCAAGTCTAAGCCCAATGTTAGGATTAATTAAGCCTGATCCAAGAAACTAAATCGTTGATCGAACTGGTGGGTCACCGAATGGGTAAAAATCATGGGGCAACCCATGGGGATGACCCATGGGCATGTGGGCTGGCCACTTGGTGGCCAAGTAAATTTCACTACTTGAGCACCAAGTATTTTACTTGGTGATGAAGTAGTGAACAGTAAGGAGGTGGGAGAAAGCACCAAATTACCCTCCATTTGAATTGCCTATAAATAGAAGGCAAATGTGGGTTATTTTTGGTTTTCCAAGAGTCGTCTAACATATATAAAGAGAGAGAAAGAGTTAGACTTAAGCCAATATAAGTCACGTGGAAATAGAAATCGCAAGGGTTTGCGTAAGTTTAAACCGTTGGAAATATTGATTGATAAGTTTGGTTGTTAATGAAAAATTGAACCCCATCAATATTAATGTAACGCCCCCAAAATAGGTATACATCACCCATTCTGAGTTGTCAATACATGGTACAGAAACAACTATAACTTTATTATTACAACAGTAAAACTGTGAGTTTAAATACAAATATTATCTTCTAGACAATATCTATACCCAAATAAATCCTCATCACAATTATTTATACATTATTTTACAAAAATGGTGAGGACTACTAAACAACTCTCTCTATAACCATCATTCCATACCCCGACTCGTACTCGCTATATTCTTGCCTCCTGAGAAGAAAAATGGAACAAAAAGGAAAAGGGTGAGCTCAACTAGCCTAGTAAAGAACATTATGACTAAGATAATATACAACAATTATCGTTAGTCTTCAACAGGGAAAAATCTGAGAGAATACACTAAACAACAAGTTTTAGATCAATATTCACAGCGAAAAATAATAATTTATAGAAGAATTATGTAGAGGATGAAATCTACTAATATCTATGGATTTAACAGTCCATCATTATTATTTTATCCCTGTAACATCAATCAATACACATCTTGAGTCAAATGTTCATCTTTGCACTACAGGCCAAAGATATTCATCAGTTGGTCATGTTCATCTCAACACCTATACATCTTTGCACCACGGCCAAAGATATTCATAATAGAATCAACCATCTTTGCGCTACAAACCAAAGATATTCAAGTATATAATCATTTAGGACTTAAGATGATGAATTTTTTTTTTAAAGAAAACGAATCTAATGAAACAAAAGAACATTTTTTAAGGATTCGTACTTTAAACAATCCAAGTTCAAAAATGCTTCATAAATAACCATAGTGAAGTAAAATTCAAGAATAAATACCAAAACATAGATCCAATCAAAGATAGGAATTATAACAGACAATCTTAGACATAGAAAAGAAAATTTAATTTTTTTGTGAATAGTGTCGTATTCGTGAATAGTGCCGTATACGTGAATAGTGCCGTATACGTGAATAGTGTCGTATACGTAAATAGTAACTCCGACACCAAAAGATAGAAATTTCATAAAAACAACATCATGCTTCGTGAATAGTACTCGTCAATAGTAACTCGTGAATAGTAACTCATGAATAGTAACTCATGAATAGTAACCCCGACATGAAAAAGTTCCAAATTTGATAAAAAGTTCCAACTAATATTTCGGCATAATGATATTGAAGAAATAATATCATTTGAGAAGAAAATAACATCCCTTACCTCGAAAGATTAGTACTTCTAACTAGAATATTGGGTATAGTGCTGATGGAAACTTGTACCGTATAACAATAATCAAAGTATCAGAATCCTCACAAGAATACGCTCAATATATAGAGAGAGAAATATAGAGAAAACTTCAATTTCTGGTGTGATTTTCAATTCTAACATAAGCACCCTATTTATAGGAAAATGCTTAGAACACCAAAGCAGAAAATTTAATAAATTAATATTATTTATTTTTCCACATCTTCCTACGCATCCAAGAATCTGAATTCAGCCCCTAACACAGGTTAAGGATGCCTCCACACATTCCAAAAACGTTTTTGTTATTTAAAATAATTAAAACTTTCAAAAATCAATTATTTCGGAACTTCAGAACTTCAATAATTCATAATAAATAGTCATTTTATCAGAAAATTCGAATCTTGCAATTTTGTATAGGAAATTCAATTCTCTACAACTTTGCAGAAGAAAGTTTTTCCAAATTCCAAACAAAAATTGACCGAAATCCATAAACGGACAATTTTATAGACTATAATCAAATTTCAGTCAAGAAATGGGTACACAGACATGTTTAACATGTTTTAAACAACTTTTACAACAAAAAAACTCTTCCTCCTCATATACTCATATATCCCACATTAATTGTAAAAATATCATCATTATTATATTATAATAATATAATAAAATATTATTTTATTAGAAAAGATAAAATATCGATTTTCAATAATTATCACTTTAAAAATTTTCTCCATCTATATCCACATAAAATCAATGTTTTCATCATCATATAAATCAATAATTAATTATTCACAAATAATATTACAAAATCACAGTACTGGCAACCAGGCCGTTCCCAGGAAAGAAGGGCTTTCCAATAAAAATTTCTCCTTACTGGCGCGCAATTAGGTGACCAAACCTCTCCTTAGACAGAACTTTCTAGACATTTCCAACAATGTTTTCTAATAATATTATTCAGATAATATGAATTATTGGTTCGATAATAGAAAATATTGTGTAGTGATAATTATTAAAACAACAGTAATATAAAATATCAACGCAGCAATACCATGTGCTACTGTGCAACAACGTGTATTACTGTGTTTTAACCACCGGCTATTCCAACAGTATTAACGGTAACAACTACGCCGTTGTTTATAAATAACTTATACTTGTCGTTTTTTTCATCCAATCGTTTTCTGTTATGGGGCCCACAAAAGATTGCGACGTCGTACGAATATTCCCCAACAACAAGAATATTTCACGACCAAACGAATATTCCCCGAAAACAATGAATATTTTATAACCACCTGCTTATTTAAAATATTTGCGCATTTTACCCATAACTAAGCACATTAATCAAATCAACCCTTACTATTTCAAAATGATAAATAGAGGAAACTAAATTTTATTTATTAATAATTTGGGGTCTTACAACCTCCCCTCCTTATGAAATTTCATCCTTGAAATTGACGTACGTACCTGGTGTTTCGAAAAGGTGAGGATACCTCGCTTTCATTTCCGTTTCCAACTCCCAGGTCATTTCCTCTATAGCATGGTTCCTCCACAAAACTTTAACTTGTGGTATGACGTTCGTGCGTAGGACTTGCTCCTTTCTATCCAAGATCTTGACAGGTACCTCCTCATACGTTAAGTCTTCGGCTATCTCGTCTGGTTCTAACTCAATAATGTGGTTCAGGTCTTTCACATATTTACGAAGTACTGATATGTGAAACACATTATGAACACGAGACATACTCGGAGGTAACGCGGGTCTATAGGCTACATTTCCTACTCGGTCAAGAATTTGAAATGGACCAATAAATCATGGATTGAGCTTTCCTCGTTTCCCAAATCTTGTAACTCCCCTCCATGGAGCTACACGCAACAATACGTAATCCCCAATACTAAATTTCACGTCTTTTCGATGAAGATCTGCATAACTCTTTTGTCGATCCTGTGTCATTTGTATACATTGTCGAATCATTTGGATCTTTTCTGTAGTCATAAGTACCAACTCGGGTCCCAACAAGGGATCTTCACCCACCTCGTCCCAACATACTGGAGAGCGACATTTTCGTCCATATAATGTTTCGAATGGAGCCACACCTATACTTGCCTGATAACTGTTGTTGTAGGAGAATTCCACCAATGGTACATACTTATCCCAACTGCCATTGAAGTCTAGGACACAGAGTCTTAATAAATCTTCAAAAGTTTGAATAGTCCTCTCTGATTGTCCGTCCGTTTGAGGATGGTATGCCGAACTAAATTGTAAATCCGTCCCCATAGCTTTTTGCAAGCTAACCCTAAATCTTGAAGTGAATCTTAGGTCAGGATCCGAAACTATGGATACTGGCATGCCATGCAATCTCACAATCTCATTTACATATATACTAGCAAGACGTTCAAGGGAATAAGTCTCCCGTATCGGCAAGAAATGAGCAGACTTGGTTAATCTATCAACAATAACCCAAATAACATTTATGCCTTGAGAAACCGTAGGAAGACCCGTAATGAAATCCATGGTAATGTGTTCCCACTTCCATTTCAAAATCTCCAGTGGTTGCAATGGACCCTTAGGTACAAGATGCTCTGCCTTTACATGTTGACAAGTTAAACACATCAAGATAAACTTTGCAATCTCTCTCTTCATATTGTTCAACCAAAATATATGTCGAAGATCACGATACATTTTAGTACTTCCAGAATGGATTGCAAATATTGTATTGTGTGCCTCCTTCATAATCTTGTACTTTAAATCAAATTCGTTAGGAACACAAAGTCTGGAGTGGACTCAAAGTATTCATTCTTCATCAATTCTCACTTCCGGAATAGCACCTTCTTGTACTTTCTTCTTTATACGCATCAGCTCCGGGTCGGTGGCTTGAGCAACTTTAACTTTTTTGATTAAAGTAGGTTCTATGCGTATATTTGACATCATCGCACTCGTTCCTGCATATGATCTTCTACTCAACGCGTCAGCTACGACGTTTGCTTTTCCAGGATGGTATTGAATAATGTGGTCGTAATCTTTCAACAGCTCGAGCCAACGTCGTTGCCGCATGTTGAGTTCTTTTTTAGTGAAGAAATATTTGAGGCTTTTATGGTTTGAATATATCTCCACTTTCTCCCCATAAAGATAGTGCCTCCAGATCTTTAGCGCGAAAACGACTGCTGCCAACTCTAGATCATGAGTAGGATAATTCCTCTCATATTCTTTAAGTTGTCGCGAGGCATAGGCTATGACTTTCCCACGTTGCATGAGAACACATCCTAACCCTTTGCCCGAAGCATCACTGTAGATAACAAATCCATCCAAACCAGATGGTATTGTTAGAACAGGTGCCGAAATAAGTCTCCTCTTAAGCTCTTGGAAACTCTTCTCGCATTCCTCGCTCCAAACGAATTTTGTATCCTTCCGAGTTAGCTGAGTTATTGGAGTAGCGATTCGAGAAAACCCTTCCACGAATCTCCGATAATAACCAACTAGACCTAGAAAGCTACGTACTTTAGTCACTGTCTTCGGTTGTTCCCAACTTTGTATTGCTTCAATCTTCGCCGGGTCAACAGACACTCCATGTTTTGACACCATGTGCCCAAGGAATGCTACTTCCTCTAGCCAGGACTCGCATTTCTTCAGTTTGGCATATAGCTTGTTATCACAAAGCTTTTGCAGTACCAGCTTCAAATGGCGCTCATGATCTTCATGGATTTTGGAATAGATGAGGATGTCATCAATAAAGACAACAACGAACTAATCCAAATATTCCTTAAATACTTGGTTCATCATATCCATGAAAGCAGCAGGAGCATTAGTCAATCCAAAAGACATGACTAAGAATTCATAATGTCCGTATCGAGTTCTGAAAACAGTGTTTGGAATATCCTCAGTTTTAACCTTCAACTAATGATATCCAGAACGAAGATCGATTTTTGAAAAGAATTGTGCTCATTGCAACTGGTCAAACAGGTCATCAATACGAGGTAGTGGATACCTATTCTTGATAGTGACATGGTTTAATTCCCGGTAGTCGATACAAAGTCGCATACCCCCGTCTTTCTTCTTTACAAATAAAACAGGAGCACCCCAAGGAGATGTACTATGACGAATGAAATCGATGTCCAACAACTCCTGTAGTTGGACCTTTAACTCCTGAAGTTCAATAGGAGCCATTTGATATGGGGTTTTAAAAATGGGCTTTGTACCAGGTTCAAGATCAATAAAGAATTCAACTTCACGTTCTGGGGGTAGACCGAGAAGTTCTTCAGGAAATACGTCAGGAAAGTCAATAACAACAAGAATATTATTCAAATTTGACGTGTCTTTATTCAAATCCATAACATGGGCTGTGAAAGCTTGACATCCGTTTTTCAATAAACGAATAGCTTTATGATTAGATATGACAGTGATTGATTTTAATGGTTTAGTTTTTTGAATTCGTACAACAGGTTGATTAGGAATATGAAAACTAACAACCTTACAAAAATAATAAATTTTTGCATGATGAGTAGTTAACCAATCAATCCCTAAAATCACATCAAAAGCAAGTATCTTTAAAGAAATAAGGTCAACGGGTAATGTGATGGTGCCAACTTGGATCAAACAAGATTTATAAACAGTGGATGTGATGAAAGTTTCTCCTAACGGAGTTTCCACAGATAGGTCAAAGTCTAATTTCTCCAAAGTCAAGTTTAAACGTTGAGCACAAGTAGGAGAGATAAATGAATGGGTAGCACCGGTATCTAATAAGGTATAAACTTCACATGAATTTATGATTAGCCTACCCATGATAACCTCATTTGGGTTCCTCGCATGTTGACCAGTCACGACAAATTCTCTTCCAGGAAACGTTGACTTTGACTTTTCTGGGACAACCTTTTGAGTCACCATCCCCGCTGGATTTGGTTTCGCTACAGTGCAATCTAGAGCGATATGTCCTTCATTTCCACAGTTATAACATACCTTAAACTGTTGTGGGACGTTTGGGCTGATATGACTTCTTTTCTGCACTTATAGCATATGACCGGTGGTCGTTTTCCTCCCTTGGAACCAGTTGCTGCTGGTGCTGACGTCTTCACATTGTCATTGTTAAATATCCTCTTTTTAAAATCCCCACCTGAGTCGCTTCTTTTATTTTCATGGCCATGACTACCACCAGAATGGTTACCATTTTTGCCCATCTTTTTCTTTCTTCGCTGGTTATCGTTATTTTGTTGACTGCTATCTCCAGTAGGATCCTGGTTATGGTCCCTCGGTTGAACGTACTCGTTATCTCGTTCTAACAACTGAGCCTTGTTGACAACATCTGAATAGAGAGAAAATTTATGAGAAATGAGATACTGACGTATGCCGGGTTTCAAACCTCTCAGAAACATCCGCGTCATACGTTCCTCATTCTCCACCAAATGAGGTATAAACCTGGAAAACTCCGTGAACTTCGCCTCGTACTGGGACACCGTCATGTTATTCTGCTCCAGTCTAATAAACTCCACTTCCTTCATATGACGAACACTTTCAGGAAAGTATTTGTCATTAAATAGTTTCTGAAATGTCTTCCAAGACATGCTGAGCGCGGCTGGATGGGTACGCTTCACAGACTCCCACCAGTAATCTGCCTCATTACGGAACATAAAGGTGGCGAATGGCACCTTCTGCTCCTCCGTGCATCCCAAGACATCGAATATCTTGGTGATTTGTTTGACCCACGTCTTCGCCTTAATCGGATCTGGCTTTCCCCAGAATCCTGGTGGTCCCAACTCTTTGAACTGCTTGGCTGTAACAACCCGTGAATTGCTATCATTTCCTCCTGTATTTTGAACACGAGTCTCTGATGAGTGCATATTATTCATTTATTTTGATTCCATTATATTTAGTTTTATTGCATGTTTCATGTGTATATGAGTTTATTAAGGTGTTTAATGATTTCAGGAAGAATTGGAGCTGAAATGAGGAAAAAGAGAAAATTGCAGGATTTTTAGCATTAAGTTGGATGCATGTTCTTGGCTTGAGACTTGGATTTTATTGTAGAGCTCTTCCTTAGCTTTCCGGAACATCTTGAATCGTCCCAATCGGAGTACATATGAAAAAGTTATGATATTTTTACTAAACGGACGTTGTACCTCAAAGTTTGGAAATTGCATATTACACAGCAGTCACTTGGAGACAGATTTCGACCTTGATTCTGAAACATTCTGTCAATTCTCAAAGAATAAAAGTTGTAGATCTCGTCGATATCTTCGTTTTGATAGGTAGCAGGCCCCGTAACTCCTCCTGGATCAAAAGTTATGCTCGTTTTACCAAAGGACGTCGCAGCAGAAAATGGAAATTCGCCCCAGCGAATTTGAGCGCGAAAATTAGAAAATCTTGGATTTTTAGAAAGTTTCTAAATGCAGATTTTGGCATATTTCTACATGGAATTGGATTGACATTTCTATTAGCTTTAGGATTTACTTTATACTAAGATTTATTTCCAAATTAGATTCTATTTCTTTATGGAAACTAGTTATGATTTGTAATTCCTTTTAGGATTTGGATTTCTACATCCTATAAGATTTAGGACTTTGTCTAGCACTATAAATAGAGGATGTTAGTCATGGTTTTATTCATTCAATCATCTACTACATTCTCTCATCTACAATATTGGAGGATTGAAGACATGAGCTAAGTTATTTTTATTCAGTTCTAAGGGATGTTGAACCTTATTTATAATTAATGATTAATTGAGTATTCATTATTTATTCCTTCTCACATGAAATTCATTCTTGATAATCTGATTTAATTTTTGAATGCTATTTGGCTTAACTGATTTGATTTCTGCAGGATTGAGTTGGTTAACGAATATCATATGCTAGATCAAGGAATAATATTACGTGTAATTGATATTGTTTCTAATCACAAGTAGTAATTAGTAATACCTAATTGTGGACAAGCTTTTGAGTATTGCTATGATTATCAGAAGACAAGTTAAACAATCCGAGCTTATGTGTTTGTTGCTTGGAATAGTCTAATTCCCTAGTTCTTAATGCTGCTATTATATTAAATCTAGAGAGCTTGTTCTAGGTTATATAATTGTTAGAATCTTGTGAAGAGCTTGTTTCATTGAGTGACAATCTAAGGGGAGTTTCGGGTAGCAGAGCTTGTTGTTACCTAGGGCTATTAGTTTAATTGAAGGGTAAATAATGTTACACTTGATTAATCTATTATTATAAAAAGGTGATACTGAACTGAAGAACTTAAGCTTTTTATTCATTGTTTATTCTTATTAGTTTATTCTTGTTAATTAATTAATTAATTCAAAATCCCCTTTTTATTAGAAATCATAGGATAAATATAAAACAAATCACTCTCTGTGGGATCGATCCTTGCTTACTACTGTGCTAATTGTTTAAATTTGTAAAGTGAAAGTGAGGTTAATTTAGGAGTGTAAACGACAGCTCCCAAATTTTGGCGCCGTTGCCGGGGAGTGTTATTTGTTTTGTTTTTTCTTTGTTTTTGTTTATTTTTATTATTTATTATTTTGTTTTTGTTTTTATTTTATGACTCAATCCTCTAACTTTATTGACTTAAATTTTGATCAAGAGATAGAGAAAACTGCAAATATAAAAGAAGCTCTTGTTCCATCATTTGAAATGGAAGAGATGGCGGTGCCACAAAATAACAGAACTTTGAAAGAACTGGCTACTCCTGATCTGACTCAACCATCTTTTTGTATTGAGTATCCTACTTTAGATGTTGCTTTTGAACTTAACTCTAGACTAATTCATCTTTTGCCTACTTTTCGTGGTCTTACAGGTGAAAATCCATATAAGCATCTAAAGGAGTTCCATGTGGTGTGTTCCACGATGAAAGCACAAGGAGTGGCAGAGGAGCAGATCAAGCTTAGACTTTTTCCATTCTCATTAGCAGATTTGGCTAAAGACTGGTTATACTATCTACCTTCTGGATCAATACGATCATGGACTGATATGCAAAGGTTGTTCTTGGAGAGGTATTTTCCTGCATCAAGAGTTACCGATATAAGAAAGGAGATATGTGGAATCAGGCAGTTCAATGGAGAGAATTTATATGAGTATTGGGAGAGGTTCAAGAAGTTGTGTTCCAGCTGTCCACCTCATGGAATTAATGAACATTACTTGATCCAGTACTTCTATGAGGGGTTGCTACCAATGGAAAGAAGCATGATTGATGCAGCAAGTGGAGGAGCACTGGTAGACAAGACTCCAGAAGTGGCAAGGAACTTAATTGCAAACATGGCAGCTAACTCACAGCAGTATAAAACAAAGATGGATCACACACTACAAAGGGTAAATGGGGTAAGCACCAGAGACTTAGAGCAACAGATTTCTGATTTAACTACTTTGGTTCGACAAATGGCTGCAAGGAATACACAAGTTATTCAGCAAGCTCAACCTCGGTACCACACAAAAAACCAAGAAGTACCTGTCAATTCTGGCACATTTATGGAGGATATGTTCAAGGAATTCATGAACCAAACACAACAGTTCATGTGTCAGACACAACAATTCCAGCAGGAGACAAGAACTTCTGTTCAAGATCTGAGGGACCAAGTTGGTCAACTTGCAACCACAGTAGGAAGATCACTTTCTCACACTGTTGAAAATGTAAGTTCTATAACATTGAGATGTGGTGCAGAGGATCAACAACAAGAAAAGTTAATACACAGCAAGTCCGACAATAGTGAAATAGGCAGCAGTGATGTACTCAGGCACAAATTTCCACCTCTTTCTGCTTATGAACAGAAACTACCTTTTCCCCAAGTTCTAACAAGGAATTGGAAAGTTGGAAAACATTCAACGTGGTATACAGAGTCTAATGAAAAATTTCTTGAAGAAATGGCGAATAGGGAACAAGAACTTAAAGATGAGAATGAGTTCACTAGTGGAAACCATTTGGATGTGCTCGAGACTACTGCTAAATTTGAAGAAATCGGGTATTCAAAGTCTGAAAATGATGAACAAGAGGTAGAGATGGAAGAATTAATAATTCCTGCAGATTTCTATAAGGAGGACATAGATGATGATACTTTCCTTGTACCAGCAACAAAACACGATGATAAACACCATGGGACCTTACACGTGGAATTGGACGACGCACATGTCCAGTTCGGCATATATAAAGTTAAGAGGTATCTTGGTAATGTTAATTTTATTTTTGCTATTGGTGTTGTTGACTCTATAGTGCAGGAATCTCTTGAGCAAATATATAAGGAGGATTTAAGGGCTAGAATGGAGCAAAATCAGGATCTGAAAGATGCTCCTAATGAAGAATTGAAATTGTTACCAGTCCACTTGAAGTACACAAGTCCAATTACATAGGATGAGAAGGATGATGTCAAGCCAATGACAATAAACAAGGGCAGCTGCTTGGGAGGCAACCCAAGATTCCAGATTTGATTTTTCTATCCCTTTACTTTTTAATTTTTTTTATTACATGTTAGCTAGTAGTATTTTCTTCTTTTCATGATTTTCTTACATTGGGGACAATGTAAGGTTTGAGTGTGGGGGGAAGATTTAGATTTTATTTTATGTAGGAATAGAAAATCCAATTTTGATGGGAAGCTGAAAAAAAAAATTGAAAAAAAATTCTGAAAACTTGGGTTCCATGGTTCTATTTGCCTATGTGTTCGAAGGTTAAAGTCAAAGATTGAAAATTGATGCTAAAATTCAAAATCTATTTAATGCTTAGTTGGTTAATGAATGATGAAGACTAAGCCATGATCCATAGTAACTGATTTGAATTGAATTTGTGATACATGAGTACTTGAATATGAGAAGCATGTTTATTTGGCTAAGTTATTTGTGGAGTTGTCTATGTGCACTGATTTCATAACTTAGAACTTTTTAACTTGCTTATGTTGTTGCAGAACCATGTGAAAAAATGATGAATGAAAAAAAAAGAGAAGACAAAAAAACGAAAATTGAAAATCTGCTTCAATGTCCATTGTGCGAAATAACTGGGTATCTAAGCCTCGGGAAGCATCGGTATTCACGCAGAAAAGTGCGATGGATAAAAGCAGCTTGACTAGTCGACTTTTGTGGCCTTTGTTACTTGAATAAGTAAGCCCTTAGGGGTGTCTCTACACCTAGCGCCCTAAGATCATCTGGTTTGGGAGTCGTTGGTGGAAAGTTCGCTAATGGGTAACTCTGAAAAGCCTAAGAAAAAGAGACATTTCACATGTCAAGAAAAAAAAAACGAAAAAAAGAAGAAGCATGAAAATACATTCATCTGTGCTAAAAAGAAGGTTCTATGAAAAAAATTAAAAAGCAAGAAAAATTTGTTCTTGGGTATGAGTCAGTGTGCACGGTTTTTGCTCCATGATAACTAAGTTGAGTAAGTATGATGATTTTAGGAAAGTTACTTATGTGGCTACAATTTGATTTAATGAAATTCATTGGTGAAAAGATAAAGTTGGTAATTGTGAGTTAATTGATAAGGCGTTGACTAGATTTCTGTAAATTTAGTGTTGATAGTCATTATTTGTATCTTGAAATCTTTTGACACTATGGTTGAATAGAATTTTTTTGAAAATCAAACTTTTGGTTTACACGAGGACGTGTAAAAGGCTAAGTGTGGGGGAATTTGATGAGTGCATATTATTCATTTATTTTGATTCCATTATATTTAGTTTTATTGCATGTTTCATGTGTATATGAGTTTATTAAGGTGTTTAATGAATTCAGGAAGAATTGGAGCTGAAATGAGGAAAAAGAGAAAATTGCAGGATTTTTAGCATTAAGTTGGATGCATGTTCTTGGCTTGGGACTTGGATTTTATTGTAGAGCTCTTCCTTAGCTTTCCGGAACATCTTGAATCGTCCCAATCGGAGTACATATGAAAAAGTTATGATATTTTTACTAAACGGACGTTGAACCTCAAAGTTTGGAAATTGCAATTTACACAGCAGTCACTTGGAGACAGATTTCGACCTTGATTCTGAAACATTCTGTCAATTCTCAAAGAATAAAAGTTGTAGATCTCGTCGATATCTTCGTTTTGATAGGTAGCAGGCCCCGTAACACCTCCTGGATCAAACGTTATGCTCGTTTTACCAAAGGACGTCGCAGCAGAAAATGGAAATTCGCCCCAGCGAATTTGAGCGCGAAAATTAGAAAATCTTGGATTTTTGGAAAGTTTCTAAATGCAGATTTTGGCATATTTCTACATGGAATTGGATTGACATTTCTATTAGCTTTAGGATTTACTTTATACTAAGATTTATTTCCAAATTAGATTCTATTTCTTTATGGAAACTAGTTATGATTTGTAATTCCTTTTAGGATTTGGATTTCTACATCCTATAAGATTTAGGACTTTGTCTAGCACTATAAATAGAGGATGTTAGTCATGGTTTTATTCATTCAATCATCTACTACATTCTCTCATCTACAATATTGGAGGATTGAAGACATGAGCTAAGTTATTTTTATTCAGTTCTAAGGGATGTTGAACCTTATTTATAATTAATGATTAATTGAGTATTCATTATTTATTCCTTATCACATGAAATTCATTCTTGATAATCTAATTTAATTTCTGAATGCTATTTGGCTTAACTGATTTGATTTCTGCAGGATTGAGTTGGTTAACGAATATCATATGCTAGATCAAGGAATAATATTACGTGTAATTGATATTGTTTCTAATCACAAGTAGTAATTACTAATACCTAATTGTGGACAAGCTTTTGAGTATTGCTATGATTATCAGAAGACAAGTTAAACAATCCGAGCTTATGTGTTTGTTGCTTGGAATAGTCTAATTCCCTAGTTCTTAATGCTGCTATTATATTAAATCTAGAGAGCTTGTTCTAGGTTATATAATTGTTAGAATCTTGTGAAGAGCTTGTTTCATTGAGTGACAATCTAAGGGGAGTTTCGGGTAGCAGAGCTTGTTGTTACCTAGGGCTATTAGTTTCATTGAAGGGTAAATAATGTTACACTTGATTAATCTATTATTATAAAAAGGTGATACTGAACTGAAGAACTGAAGCTTTTTATTCATTGTTTATTCTTATTAGTTTATTCTTGTTAATTAATTAATTAATTCAAAATCCCCTTTTTATTAGAAATCATAGGATAAATATAAAACAAATCACTCTCTGTGGGATCGATCCTTGCTTACTACTGTGCTAATTGTTTAAATTTGTAAAGTGAAAGTGAGGTTAATTTAGGAGTGTAAACGACAGCTCCCAGTCTCCCTCGTCTGATTTTGCACGAACTGCAAAAAGCTTCTAAACATCCCCTCATTCATCATCTGCTCAGTGGTGTTGTTTATAGGAGAAACATTGCAAGCCTGTTGCACGTTCTCCTCGTTGGTGAGTACAGGCGTCTCCACGGTCTCATTTACTCCACTGTTAATATTCTCCGTCGACATTCTCAAATATTGTCATAAGACAAGGGTTAATTAAGGAAATCAATATATCACATAATATTCCTATATACTGACCAACTAACAAATAATCTTAGGTAGGACACACTAGCGAAGAATTTACTCGTCTCTCTCCTCCTAGTTCTATTCCCCGATCTCCGCCAGAGATCATATCCCTAAGCTATGATACCAACTGTGACGCCCCCAAAATAGGTATACATCACCCATTCTGAGTTTTCAATACATGGTACAAAAACAACTATAACTTTATTATTACAACAGTAAAACTGTGAGTTTAAATACAAATATTATCTTCTAGACAATATCTATACCCAAATAAATTCTCATCACAATTATTTATACATTATTTTACAAAAATGGTAAGGACTACTAAACAACTCACTCTATAACCATCATTCCATACCCCGACTCGTACTCGCTTCATTCTCGCCTCCTAAGAAAAAAAATGGAACAAACAGGAAAAGGGTGAGCTCAACTAGCCCAGTAAAGAACATTATGACTAAGATAATATACACAAAATTATCGTTAGTCTTCAACAGGGAAAAATCTGAGAGAATACACTAAACAACAAGTTTTAGATCAATATTCGCAGCGAAAAATAATAATTCATAGAAGAGTTACGTAGAGGATGAAATCTACTAATATCAATGAATTTAACAGTCCAACATCATTATTTTATCCCTGTAACATCAATCAATACACATCTTGAGTCAAATGTTCATCTTTGAACTACAGGCCAAAGATATTCATCAGTTGGTCATGTTCATCTCGACACATGTACATCTTTGCACCACGGCCAAAGATATTCATAATAGAATCAACCATCTTTGCACTACAGGCCAAAGATATTCAAGTATATCATCATTTAGGACTGAGGATGATGAAAAATATTTTAAAGAAAACGAATCAAGTGAAACAAAAAAACAATTTTTAAGGATTCGTACTTTAAACAATCTAAGTTCAAAAATACTTCATAAATAACCAGAGTGAAGTAAAATTCAAGAATGAAGATCAAAACATAGATCCAATCAAAGATAGGAATTATAACAGACAATCTTGGACATAGAAAAAAAATTTAATTTTTTTGTGAATAGTTTCGTATTTGTAAATAGTGTCGTATACGTGAATAGTGCCGCATACGTGAATAGTAACTCCGACACCAAAAGATAGAAATTTCACAAAAAACATCATCATGTTTCGTGAATAGTACTCGTGAATAGTAACTCATAAATAGTAACTCGTGAATAGTAACCCCGACATGAAAAAGTTCCAAATTTGACAAAAAGTTCCAACCAATATTTCGGCATAATGATATTGAAGAAGTAATATCATTTGAGAAGAAAATAACATCCCTTACCTCGAAAGATTAGTACTTCTATCTGGAATATTGGGTATAGTGCTGAAGGAAACTTGCACCGTATAACAATACTCAAAGTATCAGAATACTCACATGAATACGCTCAATATATAAAGAGAGAAATATAGAGAAAACTTTAGTTTCTGGTGTGATTTTCAATTCTAACCTAAGCACCCTATTTATAGGAAAATGCTTAGAACACCAAAGCAGAAAATTTAATAAATTAATATTATTTATTTTTCCATATCTTCCTACGCATCCAAGAATCTGAATTCAGCCCCTAGCACATGTTAATGATGCCTTCACACATTCTAAAAACGTTTTTGTTATTTAAAATAATTAAAACTTTCAAAAATCAATTATTTCGGAACTTCAGAACTTAAATAATTCATAATTCAAGGTTCTATGTTTAACATGTTTTAAACAACTTTTGCAACAAAAATACTCTTCCTCCTCATATACTCATATATCCCACATTCATTGTAAAAATATCATCATTATTATATTATAATAATATAATAAAATATTATTTTATCAGAAAAGATAAAATATCGATTTTCAACAATTGTCACTTTAAAAATTTTCTCCATCTATATCCACATAAAATCAATATTTTTCTCATCATATAAATCAATAATTAATTATTCACAAATAATATTACAGAATCACAGTACTGGCAATCAGGCCGTTCCCAGGCAAGAGGGGGTTTTCCAATAAGAATTTCTCCTTACTGGCGCGCAATTAAGTGACCAATCCTCTCCTTAGACAAAACTTTCTAGACATTGCCAACAATGTTTTCTAATAATATTATTCAGATAATATGAATTATTGCTTTGATAATGGAAAATACTGTGTACTGACAATTATTGAAACAACAGTAATATAAAATATCAATGCAGCAATTATTGAATCAATAAAATAAAATATTGAACAGTAACTACTGTAACAATTATTGAGTAGTGCCTTCTTATGTAAGAATCAATAATTGGTGCAATACCGTGTACTACTGTGCAACAACGCGTATTACTGTGTTTTAACCACCGGGTATTCCAACAGTATTAACGGTAACAACTACGTTGTTATTTATAAAGAACTTATACTTTTCATTTTCTTCATCCAATCGCTTTCCGTTATGGGGCCCACAAAAGACTGCGCCGTCGTACGAATATTCCCCGACAGCAAGAATATTCCACGACCAAACGAATATTCCTCCACAACAATGAATATTTTATAACCACCTACTTATTTAAAATATTTGCGCATTTTACCCATAACTAACCACATTAATCAATTCAACCCTTACTATTTCAAAATGATAAATAGAGGAAACTAAATTTCATTTATTAATTATTTGGGGTCTTACAATTAATATATGTGCATCTTGCATGGTTAGGATGTTGATATGAAATCGATGGAGTGTTCCATTCGATTTGGCTTATAAAACACTAGTAATGAAGTTATGGCGAATTTTACGGAATTAGACGTTAAACATCGAAAACATAAAAATTCCGGATTAGTAGTCGAAAGTTGTCGTATGACTTGAAAACATTGGTTTTCAATGTCAACACGTGAGATAGGTTATTTAAGAGTCGTGGGCACAAGAATCATCGGATTCTAACCTAAAACGAAGAAAATGAGTATTGAACCCTCAATAACATTTAATGAACACTCGAAAATGAACTTAAAAGTGAATTTTGAGTTAACGAATTCAAAATTGTAAAATTCTTATATGAACACGTAGAGTATGTAATTTATGAGTTGTAGGGTTTTGAACAGACCAAATCGGACTTATAACGAAGAAGTTATGAGCCCAGGAAGTTCACTAAAATTTTTGTCTGTAAAACTTTTCTGGTGCTGAGGTTTGGCGCCACGACGCCAGACAAGGCTTAATGTTCCACGACGCAGTGCCGAAACAGTTTAATGACCTACTAGAGAGTGGCACCACAGCGCCACTCATATGAAGGATTTTTGCACTGCAGCGCCGGAACCAGGACTTAGCTAGTGCAGACTGGCGCCGCAGCGCCAGTGTTAGGTATAAGGGCCACACCGCGGCGTCGAGACAGGACTTTTGTTAGAGAAGTTAGGTTTATAACTTTAATTGTTCCGAGACCTATATGAGTTGAGTTTATATACTCAATGAATTTTCTAAGTCTATTCCCATGCTACATATACTAATGTACATGGTAATGAACTAGGAATTGAACGCAAGTTATTAGTTTAGTAACGAAGAATATGAAGTGTTAATAATAAACTGTGAACGGTAATCGATATTGGTACTTCGCCAATGATGATTGAGTCCAGTTAGTAATATAAGAACGTTAAAAAGCCGGAATGAAGGGTAGTAAGTTGAATTGATAATATTAATGATATAAAGTCAACCAAGACATAGAAGAGAAAGAAGTTGGTAGAAACAATTAGGTTGATTGTTTAGTAGCTAATTACATTGTGCTATATGAATATATCGTGTAGATTATGTAAAGGATGAGAACAGTCGATTATTTTATTTGAAGACGCTTAAAGGCATGTTTTCTTAACGCTTGTCAAACCTTTGAGTTAGCCAAGTTTTCTGTGATTCATTGTATTGAGTTGCATAAATGATTTCAAAGAAAGGGTCAATTCCGGTTTTAACTCTGATAGACTATTCGTAAGAGATAGATTGATTTGTATACATATCTTTCTGTATATAAATAGTAATGTTATCCTATGTCATGTATTTGGTACTGATTCAAAGGTAAGTTCGTCTACGAATAAACAAAAGTATTTTTCATTGATTATTCGATGGGCACGCGAGTTTGCCAAAACTTAAACGTAAATACGTTTAACGGATGAATGTTGATCAACATAGAGTACTATAGGTTGATCACCTAGAAGTGCTCCTAAGTAATGACGGATGTATAGCCTTAGTGTTGTGATGTCCTTTTTAAGAATGAAAACATAAAGATATTGTTCATGGTATTTCGACCGGTTCAGAATTCCTAAACTATTATATACTTTGGGAATTGATGCTATGAATTGTTATGTATTAATGTTTCGTAATACTTCACTACTATTTGTTCAGTTATGGAAGATTTTCATATAATTCACAAATGTGGTATTGCTATTATTCTTTGTTAAACTTGCTGAGCTTGTTATGCTCACTTCTTGCGTGAATTATATGATTGCAGTTAAGGCTGAACGCACTTAGAATGTTAAGAGAGATAAGGGCAAGGCTAAGATGGATAGTTAACCATCATGTAATAGATTAGTATAGTTATATGTATTATACTTTACGAATAACGAATGATGTAATCGGTTTATGAACCTGGGAATGGATTTTATTATATTTGTAATAAGAAGACAGTGAATACATTCATTGTGTTATATTTTTAATGGAATGATTGTATAGTTATGAGTACCGTGTAGCACCATATGTCGAGTAGGAAGATACCCGGATATGGGGGCGTCACAGGTTGGTATCAAAGCATTAGGTTATAAAACTTAAGAGGGTGGGAAGAACCTTAGGCTAATAATCTCGTAAGGAAGGTAAAGTCCGAAGAAAGAAATTCGAGTCAAATGATTTAAGGAGGTATTAAGAAAACTCAGTACCGAACGATTTAAAAGATGGAAATTAGTCCTAAATAAATTAAATCTGATTTGTGCTTATAATATAGTATATTATGTACTAATCAACATGTTATGTGTTTTGTAGATGTCAAACGATAGCTTGATGTATAGAGACATTCACGTGTTAAGTGAAGAGTCAGTGAATCAAGTGGAGATAGTACCTATGCCCGTGGCGGAGGTACCGATAGTGGTTTTAGAAGATTCTGATCTAGAAGAGTACATGTCTGGGGAGGATTACCCTGAGGAAAAAATGGGAATAGCATCATATCTGAATATGATGATAGATGTGGAGGAGGAGATGGAGGTAACATCGGTTAATACGGTGGTACCTACTCAGGAGTCAACACCTCTGGATGCAATGAGATCATTGTACCTGGCAGTGTTGGATAGGAATGTGCATCTGCGCAGTGTGGTGCAGACACAAAATGAGGAGATTATCGCCCCATATGATGTGAAGGAATCTGCAGAGGCGGATTTTGAGTTGGAGCACGATGAGAAAGTGTTCATGACGGATAAGGCGAGAGATTATAAGGAAGAGGTCGTAGAGCTTCGAAAGAAACTAGTTAAAAAAGACCAAAAGATTGCTGGGATGACGTACATCCATGAATATGCTCACGGGGATTTCATGTTGGAAATTATTTGTTATTCTATTGAGCCAAGGCAGACTCGACATACAATTAGTCGAGATATTGTTTCGATTTTAGTAAATCAGAAAAATGAGAATTCCGTAAGGCAATGTTAGTAGATCATTAGATCTTTTTTGTATATGGTAGTGACGTAAAACCCTATTTTGTATAAGTAAATGGTAGCATTTTTGTAAATCCCAATTTTTGTAGAAGTCAATCGCGGGATAGTAATGTAATAGCTTTTTGGATAAAGAAGCAAAGTGTAAATAGTTTTGACTATGAAAGCGTATTAATATAATGAAGTTTTTATTTAATGTGTGTGTTGTGGTATGACTTGTTATTTGGGAATGATAACTAAGCAGTTAAATAGATAATAATTAAACTTTATTTATTTAATCAGAATTATACTGCTAAGAAGAAGACAACGTAACCAAGAGGCTGAGTCACATAATGAGAATCAGGGGGTCCTAATTACCCTATGCAAGAGTTTGTTAATTTATTAACGGAAGCATTTAACCAAGTTGGGGGAGGAATTCCTGTAGCACCTTGGGTAGCAAGAACAACTACCTTTAAGGAATTTAAAAGTGTGGGTCCTCCGGAGTTCCGAGGAACGACGGACCCATTAGAGGCCCAGACATGGGTGAAAGAAATAGAGAAGACATTTGTTATTACAAATGTGGCTGAGGCGCAAAAGACTTCTTTTATGACTTACATGATAAAGGGGGAGGCCAACTACTGGTGGTAGGCTCACCAGGGTGGGGCTAGAATGGATGCAGTTACCTGGGAACAGTTCAAGAAGGTATTCTTCGAGAACTACTTCCCTACTAGCATGCAAGGTAGAATGGAGATTAAGTTCTTGGAACTTAAACAAGGGGATATGATCGTTCCCTAGTACGCCGTCAAATTCAATGAATTGGCAAGATTCGATCCACATTAGGTGGACACAGAAGAGAGAAAGGCTCGTAAGATTGAGCAGGGCTTGAAACCCTGGCTCTACAGTAGGATTTTGGTGTTTCAAAGAGCTTCATACGGGACCATTCTAGAAAAAGCAATAATAGCAGAGGGTGGTGGTGAGGGGTTATCTCAGTACCACAAGGAAAGGAAGAATAAGAAAAAAGTAGAGAGAGGAAATAAGGCAGAGGTTGCCAGTGGTAGTGGCAATATGCCAAAGAGGAAGAGCTTTAACCCTAGGAATACTTGGGTGAAATAAGGAGATCCTAAACATATGATGGAGACATGAAAAACATGCGGAAAGACTCATCTGAGAGTCTGTTTAAAAGGGAAATCAGTTTGTTACAACTGTCCTAACCCTAAGAAAAATTATGGGTGTTTTGTTTGTGGATCTTTAGACCACATGGCAAGAAATTGCCCGAAGAAAGAATTAGAGAGAAATAAGGGTTCTGGTGGTGGTAAATTATCCATTACTAGACCAACACCATCTGTGGGTAGACCCTCAGCCCGTACGTTTAATATGACTGTGCAAGATGCGGTTGCATCATCGAATGTAGTAGCAGGTATCATTCCAGTCAATGAAATAAATGCTTATGTGATATTAGACTCGGGTGCTACTTATTTTTTATAGCATGTGGATTTGCTAAGCGATTATGTTTAATCCCTGAAAAGTTAGCAATACATTTAGACGTTAAGGTAGAAAACGAAGAGATAATCCCCATTGAACATATTCATAAGGATTGTTGCGTAGATATTAGAGGTAATAAGTTATCGGTAGATTTGGTACCGATAAGGTTAAAAGAATTCGATGTAATTCTAGGTATGGATTGGTTGATTAACTATAAGACAATAATAGATTGCCACAGAAAAAGTGTAAACCTTTGGCTTTCTAAGAAAACCAAGGTAGTGTTCTTCGGTAGTAAATCACCAAGGCACTCTTGTTGTCTAACGATGACATAAGCTAGGAAGATGTTGAAAAAGGGGTGTGTAGGTTATCTGTGCCATGTTGTGGATACCCAAAGAGTGGGAGCATCCTTGGACCAGATACCTATAGTTCAAGAGTTCGCGAATGTATTTTCGGAGGAATTACCGGGTATTCCACCGGATAGGGAGGTTGAATTTGTGGTTAACCTGTTACCGGGTATGGGACCAGTTTCAAGGGCACCCTATCGGATGGCGCCCATTGAGATGAAGAAGTTAAAGGTTCAATTATAAGAACTATTAGACAGGAAGTACATTCAACCAATTGTGTCTCCTTGGGGAGCACCGATATTGTTTGTAAAGAAAAAGGATGGGTCGTTACGACTTTGTATCGATTATCGAGAGTTGAACAAGTTAACGATTAAGAATAAATATCTGTTGCCCAGGATTGATGATCTATTTGATCAGTTGAAAGGGGAAAAGTATTTTTCTAAGATAGATTTGCGTATGAGGTATCATAAGTTAAAACTGAGGAAGGAAGATGTACCTAAAACGGCGTTCAGAACTCGTTATGGTCATTACAAATTTCTAGTAATGTCGTTTGGGTTGACTAATGCGCCAGCCGCATTTATGGATATGATGAACAGAGTGTTCAAACAGTATTTGGACAAGTTCATCATAGTGTTCATTGATTATATTTTAGTCAACTCTAAGACATCAGAAGATCATGCTGAACATTTAAAGATAGTGTTAGAAACACTACAGAAGGAAAAGTTGTATGCGAAAGTTTCTAGGACATGTTATTGATAAAGATGGCATTTCTGTGGATCCAGCAAAAGTAGAAGTAGTAAATGAGTGGGAGAAACCGAAAAGGACAACTGAGGTACAGAGTTTTTTGGGGTTAGCAGGATACTATAGGAAGTTCATTCAGTACTTTTCTAAGATAGCTACTCCGCTGACAAATTTGACGAGGAAATCGGTGAAATATGGGTGGACTAAAAAATGTGATAACATTTTTCAAGAGCTAAAAAAGAGGTTAAGTGAGGCACCTGTATTGTCTTTGCCTGATGATACAGGGAATTTTGTAGTGTATAGCGATGCTTCACATAGAGGACTGGCTTGCGTGCTCATGCAAAATGGGAAGGTCATTGCGTATGCGTCACGTCAATTAAAGGATTATGAGAAGGCCTATCCTACTTATGATCTGGAATTGGCAGCTGTAGTTTTTGCCTTAAAAAATGGAGGCATTATCTGTATGGTGAGAAGTGTGAGATTTATATGGACCATAAAAGTCTAAAATATATCTTCACACAGAAGGAGTCGAATATGAGACAGAGAACGTGGTTGTCGTTACGGAATTAGACGTTAAACGTCGAAAACGTAGAAATTCTGGATTAGTAGTCGAAAGTTGTCGTGAGACTTGAAAACATTTGTTTTCAATGTCAACACATGAGATAGGGTATTTAAGAGTGGTGGGCTCAAGAATCATCGGATTTTGACATAAAACAAAGAAAACGAGTATTGAACGCTCAATAACGTTTAACGAACACTCAAAAATGAACTTAAAAGTGAATTTTGAGTTAACGAATTCAAAATTGTAAAATTCTTATATGAACGCGTAGAGTATGTAATTTATGAGTTGTTGGCTTTTGAATGGACTAAATCGAACTTATAACGAAGAAGTTATGAGGCCAATAAGCTCACTAAAATTTTTGTCTGTAAAAAATTTCTGGTGCTGAGGCCTGGCGTTACGGCGCCAGACAAGGCTTAATGCTCCGCGCCATAGCATCGGAATAGTTTAATGACCTACAGGGGAGTGGCGCCGCAGTGCCACTTATATGAAGGAGTTTCATACCGCAGCGCCGGAACTGGGACTTAGCTACTGCAGATTGGCGCCGCAGTGCCAGTGTTAGGTATAAGGGCCATGCCGCGGCGCTGAGATAAGACTTTTGTTAGAGAAGCTAGGTTTTGAACTTTAATTATTCCGAGACCTATATGAGTTTATTTTATATACTCAATGAATGTACTAAGACTAATCCTATGTTACATATACTAATGTATATGGTAATGAACTTAGGAATTAAATGTAAGTTATTATTTTGTTAACGAAGAGTATGAAGTTTTAATAATAAACTATGAACAGTAATCTACATTGGCACTTCACCAATTATGATTGAGTCCAGTTAGTAATGTAAGAACGTTAACAAGCCGGAATGAAGGGTAGTAAGTTGAATTGACAATATTAATGATATAAAGTCAACCAAGACATAGAAGAGAAAGAAGTTGGTAGAAATAATGTGGTTGATTGTTTGGTAGCTAATTATAGTGTGCTATGTGAATATATCATGTAGATTTTGTAAAGGCTGAGAACAGTCGATTAAGTTATTTGAAGACGCTTAAAGGCAAGTTTTCTTAACGCTTGTCTAACCTTTGAGTTAGCCAAGTTTTTTGTTATTCATTGTACTGAGTTGTATGAATGATTTTAAAGAAAGGGTCAATGCTGGTTTTAACTAGGCTAGACTATTCGTAAGAGATAGATTGATTAGTATACATATCTTTCTATATAGAAATGGTAACGTTATCCTATGTCAAGTATTTGGTACGGATTCAAAGGTTAGTTTGTTGATGTATATACAAAAGTATTTTTCATCGATTATTCGATAGGCGTGCAAGTTTGCCAAAACTTAAACGTAAATACGTTTAACAGATGAATGTTGATCAACATAGAGCACTATAGGCTGATCACCTAGAAGTGCTCGTAAGTAATGCCAGATGTACAGCCTTAGTGCTGTTAAGTATGAAAACAGAAAGATACTGTTCATGATCTTTCGACCGGTTCTGAATTCCTAAACTAATATATACTTTGGGAATTGATGATATAGATTGTTATGTATTAATGTTTCATAATACTTCATGACTATTTGTTCAGTTATGGAAGATTTTTGTATAATTCATGAATGTGGTATTGATATTATTCTTTGTTAAACTTGTTGAGCTTGTTATGCTCACTTCTTACGTGAATTATATGATTACAGTTAAGGATGAATGTACTGAGAATGCTAAGAGAGATAAGGGCAAGGCTATGATAGAAAGTTAACCATCATGTAATCGATTAGTATGGTTGTATGTATCATACTTTAACAACGAATGATGTAATCGGTTTATGAACCTGTGAAAGAATTTTATTATATTTGTAATAAGAAGATTATATTCATTGTGTTGTATTTTCAATGGAATGATTGTATAGTTATGAGTACTGTATAGCACCATATGTCGGGTTGGAAGATACCCGAATTTGGGGGTGTCACAGATACCAACCTGTGACGCCCCCAAATCCGGGCATCTTCAAACCTGACAAATGGTGCTACACGGTACTCATAATCATATATTCATTCAATTGAAACAACAACACAATGAGTGTATTAATTACATTCTTATTACATTTATAATAAATCCTTTCCTAGGTTCGGAAACCGAATACATTATTATTTGTTCATATGTATAATACATACAAACATACTAGTCTATTATAGGATAACTAATTATCCATCTTAGCATTGCCTTTATCTTTCTTAGAATCCTCAATTCGTTCGGCCTTAGCTGCAATCATATAATTCAAGCAAGAAGTGAGCATAACTAGCTCAACAAGTCTATCAAAGGGTAATATAAATACCATGTCGAGAATTATATGATTATCTTCCATAACTGAACAAATAGCTATGAAGTACTATAAAACATTGACTAGCACTTCTCATTTCATAACAATAATTCCAAAGTATATATAATAGCTTATGAATTCTGAACTAGTCGAAAGACCATGAACATACTCTTTTCATTTTCATACATGAAAAGGACATCCCGACACTAAGTCCGTACATCAGATATATCTTACGAGCACTTCTAGGTGATCATCCTATAGTACACTATGTTGATCAACTCTCATCCGTTAAACATATTTACGTTAAATTTTGGCAACCTCACGTGCCCATCGAATAATCGATGAAAATACATTTATTTTTCATATAAAAACTTACCTTGAATCCGTACCAAATACTTGGCATATGATAACATTAATAGTTCTATATCAAATGACTTATAAACAAACCAATCTAACTCTTAAGAATAGTCTAACCTAGTTAAAACTGACATAGACCCTTTCGTAAAAAAATTCATGCATCTCAAAACATTAACCACAGAAAACATGGCTAACACGAAGGTTAGACAAGCATTAGAAAACTTGCCTTCAAGAGTCTTCGAATATAATATTCAATAATTATTTGTCTTTAGAGTATCTACATGATATATTCACATAGCACACTGTAATTAGCTACCAAACAATCTGATCACATTATTTTTACCGACTTCTTTCTCTTTTATGTCTTAAGTGAATTTATTTCATTAATAAATGTCAATTCAACTTATTAATCTTCCTTACGGCTTGTTAACGTTCTTATGTTACTAACCGAAACTCGATCATCATTGGTTAAGTATACTTATTGAATACCGTTCACAGTTTACTTACTTACACTTCGCGTTCTTCGTTTACTTACTATTAAATAATCTTTACATTCCTAAAGTCATCACTAAATAAGTGATCTAAGATTGGTCTTACATGTATATTAAATACATACATGCTCCACTATTGATTTACAATCACTTAGGATTAAAAACCAACTTGTCCAACAAAATCCCACTACTGGCGCTGCAGCGCCACACATTAATACACCATTGGCGCTGCGACGCCAACTAACAGTGGCTAAAGTCCGAACCTGGCACTGTGGCGTGCCAATCCTTTATACTAGTGGTGTTGTGGTGCCACTCTCCAGTAACTAAAGACACTATTACTGGCGCTGCGGCGCGGCCATTTGTGTTGGGGATGGCGTTGTGTCGCCTAACCTGAGCCTTTGAATTTTTTTTTAATTTCAACTATGATTCTCCCCGGGCATACAACTTAGTCGTTCTAAGTTGGAATTAGCTCGTTAAAAATCCATTTTCTTACACGTAACATATACTACGATTTCATCTGGACAAAACTAGTTTTTAAATCTGTTAACGTTGAATTCACTATTAACGTCCTAATAACGCATTCGTTATACGTTCTTAAGCGTCCAAAGCTCATTTTCTTCATTATAAGTCAGAATTTGACCATTATTGAATCCAAGACTCTTAAATACGTTATACTACACTATGCCATCGAAAACCAAGGTTTCTGAACTAAACGACAAGTTTTGACTACTAATCCGGAATTATACGATTTCGACATTTAACGTCTAATTTCATAAAATTTTCCATAATTTCGTTACTCGTATTTTATATTCCAAATCAAATGGAACCAATCCATTGATTCATTGTGTACATCCTAACCAAGTAATATGCACATACCCTATCAATGATGGTTTTCAATTTGTCCATCAACAACCAAGTCAACGTTCAATGGTTTTCTTTGATTATAACTTACTTAAATGCTTACGATTACATGACTTATAATGTTTTAATCCACTATTAGCCCTCTTTATTACTCTAGAAGAGACAAGCTCAACCAATTCATACTTCTCTATGAAAAAGAAATCAAAAAAGATAAAAGACGAATGTTTACGAAATATTACCTTAATGTTCTTCGCATTCTTGTTATAAACTCTTATGATTTGCTTCAAGATCACTTGAATACTTCTTTCTAACTCTTTTCTCTCTCTCAAATATGTTGGTTAATGTTTGTAAAGTAACAAATGAACTAGCCAAGCTTCTTTATATAAAAAATCCAATGGAGGGAAATTTTATCATTATGTCCACCTCCTTACTATTCATTTACTTAGCCACCAAGTAAATGCACTTTACTTGGTGTCCAAGTGGCTGGCCCACATGCTCCATGGGGTTCCCCATTGGTTTTACCCATCTGATGACCCGTTGGTTTGATCTGAGATTTGTTTTCTTGGTTTAGGCCTTAGGATTAATTCGTATCTAGCCTAACTTGGGCTTGATTTTACTTAACATTAGGCTTGGCATAATCCAAGTCCAATTGGATTCTACAAAGTCAATAAACTCAAAGTTCATTAAGAACTAATTGTATTCTACGCGTATAACTCACGTATTTTCTTCGTTTAGTATTCATAAGATATTCATATTATACGTCAAAATATTCTCCATACTATACTCGTATACTAACAAGTATCATACTCGTTTAACTCACGTATAATAACCCTAATCATTATACGCATTTCATTTACTTCTCGAAATTCACTTTCCCTAACCCTTAGGGTTTTCAGTCTGCAAATGAAAACTTCATTTGTCATAACTGAAATATTATTGGATATTTCATCTCCTCTTAGAATTCTATCATTACACGTTTCTCAGAATTTCAAACTTAATTTCTGAGCAGAAACGGATGAATAGTGTTTTTATGGAAATTTCTCAGAAAACTTTCATTTTTATCTTGGAATTTCAAAACAATTAGTCCTACCGCATAGCCAGAATCCTAACAACATCTACACATCTAGGTCATAGAACAACCTTCATACAACTTATTCACATAAATAATCAATTAAATTCATTTAACCCACATAATCAAATAAAAATTTAATTCATATAAAAATCTATTTTTCTCGGGCATTACAATTTTCCTCAAAGGCCTTATAGATCCTGCATCTGTTATATTTGGCAGTAAAATTGAAGATGAAAGAGCCGATGGCTGCTTGTACAGGTTCCAATGATTTGATCTAGAGGAATGGCCTAAACAAGCCCTCCCCGACTGACTAGGAATTTGAATCAAAATTTTGATTGCTTGCTGATTTTCCTTAACCTCTGTCCTGGCTGGAAATCCTAGGATATCATTTCTTGACTAGCCGACATTACTTCGATGGAAATTATGGGCTTTAAAGTTGGAGTACCGATAGGTTGATATTAAGTGTTTCTCACCTCGAGGGTTTAGAAACTAATAGGCTCAACTCCTTCATTGAGACTGATTAGAGGCATGTCACATTGGATATGGACATGATATTCTGGTTCAACATTGACAGCTACTAGATTACCGTTGATGATGTACTTGACCTGTTGATAAAGAGTGGATGGAACGACTCCTGCCATATGGATCCAAGGTGTTCCCAATAGTAAATTATATCCTATGGTGATGTTGAGCAGTTGAAAGGATATGTAGATGGTATGTGGAACGATCTCCACTGGCAGTTAAATTCTCCTATAACATTCCGTCGAGACTCGTAGAAGGCTCTTATGACTATGTGGCTGCTTCAAATATGGCTGGGATTGATCTTCATTCTTTCCAGCGTGGCATAAAGACAGATGTTCAAGAAAGATCCTACATCTATTAACATTTCTCCGACCACATATCCTGAAGACATCACTACTGTGCAATGGCTTATGATGACCGATCCCTTCGGGGGGTATGTCATCATCAATGAAATATACCACATTACTGTTGAAAATATTATCTCCTAGATGATGAAACTTTTTCGTGTGCACCTTCTTTGGCAGGTAAACTTCTTCCAATACTTTTTATTAAGACTTGTGATGATTTTCAGTAGAGAATACCAAGTCCAGAATGGATATCTATTGAGGTACTTCTTTTAAGCTTTGCACCACCTTAGCTTCATTATGTCCCATCTTGCGGAAGAATTCTTTAATTCTCTCCTCGGGTACTTTCCCCTTAGATTTGATGACTGGTTTCATCATTTGCTAAGGTAGATACAACGGGTTTTCTTTTGATACTGTAGCAGTTTGATTTAAATTTGATCCCTCAACCTACCCATAGTTCCATGGGACTTTTATTAGGCTGATAATAGGATATTACGACCTGAATGGCAATACAATTAGTTTTGTTTCAGCCACCTTCAAAGGGTTTTTCACTCCTTTGAGCTTCATTCCTTAAATTATAAGAGGTGTTACAGATAAGTCTTCTTCAGAAGATGTGACTGCTGTGACTTTCCTTCATCTTGGTGTTCCTAGAGGAAATATCTTCCCATCCTCAAGCAATACAGTTTCATTGTCTGCCATTTATATGTCACCATTGTCAATCATATTTTGGATGAGATGTTGAAGTGCCCAACAACTTTCAGTGCTGTGACCACGAGTATTGGAGTGGTATTGACAAACCTATGTAGCATCAAATCTCTTTGAAAGTTGATTAATTAAGGGTTGCAGTGTTATGATCTTCCATTCATTCATCAACATCTACAATATTTCTTCCATTGGTTGACCCAAACGGGTGAACTCCCTTTGGCTTGGATAGTCCCAACGATCTTACTTTTCCTCCAAGGTTTCATTCCCTTGGGCTTGTTGTTGATTTTTTGTGATAAGGGAGAGGAGACTTGCATTCTAATAGTAGAAAAACTTCCGTGTAACTTGGTGCTGATGTATCATTAGTTCGGCTAGTTTATTAACCTATTCATTGATAGACTTCAGTTACCATTCTATCATAAATCGAAATTAAGAATAATCCCAATTATCACAATTATCTTTGCTGGTTTGGGGAAAACCACCCACATATATGAGCTCATTAGAGTTTTTTCCACTCCCTCTGTTAATCATGTTGACATTCTCTTCCTTATGTTGAGGGACAGGGTTATCTTAAACATGTGGTTGTTCTGGCTTTGTTAGCACAATCTCACCATTGTCTATCAGATCTTGGATTTTATGTTTGAGGGCCCAACAATCTTGGGTGTCATGTCATAGAGCTCTAGAATGATAAACACATTTCTTGCTTGTATTAAATATCTTTCCACTTGGATTGGCTAGTGGAAGGAGCTGGACAATTTTCTTCTACGCTGTCAGAAGCTTGAATATGTTTTCCAATGAGTTCCATAAGGGTGTGAACACTCTTGAGGATTGTGCTTGAAAAGGGGAATAGTTTCTCCCTTGAATGAGCATGTTTTGATTGCTTCTTTGATTTTATCCTTCCAGCACCAAGGAGACATCATTTTCTTTCTTTTTATGGGCCCTCTAGGATTATTTCCATAATTTCCAACTTGAATGTGCTCAACCATGACTTGTAAAGTAGTGAGTTCTTTTATCTTCCTAGATTTTAACCCTATCTTAGCCATTTCTCAATGTTTTATCATTTCTGAGAATGGTTTTCCTATAGTTGCTAGGACCCTCTCATAAAATGGAGCTTTTTGTATATCAATAAGTCATTACAATCTCAGTTTCGGTAATAGATGGGATTACTTGAGTAGCGAGGCGCCTCCACCTTTGGGCATTCTCTCTAAATGACTCAGTGTTTTTTTTGACTTTGTTGATTTGATATCTATTTGTGGAGCTATTTATGTTTGAAAACTGTATTGGTTTAGAAAAATATTGGCTAGTTCCTCCCAGTTATGAATTTTGGAATTGTCCAATCTGGCATACAATGCTCTAGCTTCTCTAATTAGACTCTTTTGAAATAACTGCATTCTCAGTTTTTCATCCTTGGCGTAGGATCCGAGTTCTCCAATTAACACTTTTAAATGAGTGTAAGGATCTCCCAATCTGTCATATTTCTCAAAATCAGAAGTTTTTAACTTGTCTGGATAATTAACCCCTGGGAAGATGTAAAGGTCTTAATAAGTCACGCTTCTATGCATTCCAGTCGTTTTGATTGACTGGACGGTTTCTTACATTTGGTGGACTTTTTTCTGAATATCACTAATTTCTTGATCTTCTTTAAGATGGGTGATTTTAGGGGTTTTATTGGATTTTTCAATTTGAGACTCAGGCATCTGTACTTCTTTTTCAATACCCTGGATTCCTCCCTATGCATAGGATTCTGTTTGAATGGCCATTTATGGACCCTAAGTTTGTTTGTTTAGTTCCTATAGGAAGACAACAAATTATGCTATATGATTCCTTAGTCCCTCGAACTCCTCTTAGGAAATAAGTGTAGGTTTAGACTGGGCACTTGTAGCCATGTTTAAAAGTGGGCTTAGTAACTTTTTGAACTTTGAACGGGTAACGGGACAAATTGTTTCCCTATAAAAGACTATGTAGTTTAGTCTGGATAAACATTAAGAGGCTTCATGCTATGGAATGTGTCTGTTTTGGGAGTTTTTAATGTTCTCCTACAAAATAGATGTCAGTTGTTTTGATGACAGGTTTTGATAGGGAAAGGAATGCATATTTACATCTTCCTCTATTTTTCCCATTACATTGGGATTTACATGGAATGTACATAGAATTGAATTTACATGGAATTGAAAGGGAAAGGCATGAAGAGACTTCCCTTTGTGTTTGGTTTATCAGAGGCTGGCCTATATTAGGCTACTCTCGCGACTTTTCGGCATGAAGGTCCCCGGATCATAGGAATTTATTAGATTGGAAGTTAATCTGATCTTTCAATTGGAGCGAATCTGGGAGGTGCCTTTCCTGAGCCTCACGGGATTAGTCTCCCTTGAATCCAGTAATCAACACCGACGGGTTTGACTCCTAGTGGAGGAATCACACAACATACATTCACATACACTGTGTCTCATCGTATGAAATGATGACATTGTGTGAAGCACTAATATCACATGAAGATATGGTGTGAGGCACTAAAGTGTAGTAAATAAAGTATTCATACACATCTATTCAATATAAATGCAACATTCACACACAAGCAAATTAAAAAGGGTTTTTTGAAAAAGGTTGAATATCAGCTTAATCTCTCTACTATCCCAGCAGAGTCGCCACTTGTCAACGTCAGGAAAATTATAACCTTTTTCCTGTTCTTACCTTTATTGTTCTTTATTTTGTTGAGTTTTGTTTGAAAAGGAGAGTTTGAAAAAGGTCCGACATATAAATGTCGACAATTTGAAAATCAGAGTCGCCAGTTGGAAGATTTGAAATAGTTTTACCAACTTAATAAAATTTTAAAAGGTTTACACATAGGCCCAATGGTTGGACTTTGTTTATCTGGTCTTTGAAATCGAGATTCATAGATTTTAGGGGCTTGATTAAGCAGGGGGAAGGTGTTAGGCACCCCCCGGCTTACGTAAAAACTCAGTTGCCGTAACTTTTTAATTTCCCTAATTATATGTATGTGCGTGTGTATTTTTTGGGCCTATGTGCAATTATCTAGTTGAAGTGTTATCTTCATTTGCACCTATATACAAAACGTTTGGTTTGTATAAAAGTTCAATTTTAAATAAGATATAGCAGTGATGTTTTGGAAAATATGATTTTAAACCCTTATGCTCAATTGTATTTAAGGCCTTTGATACTTCCATTTTATTCCGTATTCAGATTGATTGATATTATTTTTGAAATGTGAAGCATCCTAGAGAAAATAAGATACATAGCAGTGTCGGGCTCCTTATGGGCATGAATGTCATCCAAGGATGTTAAGAAACTATAGATAATTTACAAGCTGGCTGCACAGCTGGAAAGTGTCCATCGTGGGAACTAGATCTAGATTCGCAAGCTGAATCTTAGACCTCATGGTTCCAAGGCTCACATGATTGATAAATATTTACAAAAACTAGAAAGAAAATTAGATTTAAATAAATCTAAGCCATTCTAGTTTCAATGGTTCCAAGTAGGAAATATATATATATATATATATATATATATATATATATATATATATATCAAAGAAGTAGAAAGCTTAAAAATCATACAATGAGCTACTAAGAAGAATTTAGATCGCTTTTGGAGGTTGAAAACTCGATTTCCAACGGTTAAATTTTGATATGTTGTAGAACACGAGCTTACAAGTGTTTAGAAAGAACAATCACAAAGTTAGAAGCACTCTAGAAGAGGTTAAAGGCTTAAATGGATAAAGTTTTCTCTCTTTTCTTCTTTTTTTCAAATGGGTTGTTGGGGGGTCTATTTATAGACCAAATTGGCCGTGGGTCTATTTGTAGCTGCGTTGGTTTCCTCGAACTTTATGGGTCCCGTTGTCTCAAAGAACGTGCACTCGGACAACACGTTGTCCGCTTGAAAATTCATAACTTTTAATCTGGGCATCCGATGGAGGTGTGTTGTACCTTTTTGGAAAGTCGTTAACGATAGCTACACAATGACATGGGATTAAACATTTTCCAAATCCGGGATGATGGGTCCATAACTAAATCTACAAGTCTTCACAGTCTATCCGTTTAGCTGTCTTGTGCAGTTTTCACTCAGGATTTAAGCTATGGTTCTTGCAGGACTTCTTTTGAAGCAGTTTGAGTTGATTTGAGTTGAAACAGATTTTAGTTGGCAAAATGACCATTTTGCCCTCCCAGGTTTGTCTCCGGCTTTGATGCAGTTGTAGTTGTGAGACTCTAAATTTTATGAAATAAAAGTATTCAATTTTTTTTATTTTGGTGAATAGTTAAATTGATATAAGTTAAAAGTTAAGGGTGACATTTGAAATTTTTTCAAAGTAAGCAAGTTGTTATAAAATAATCGGTGGTAAAATACGCGTGGTTGCATAGTAGCACACAGTATTGATTATTAATGCTTACGTGAGAAGTCACTTAGTTTGATTCAATTATTGTCGATATTTTATATATTATTAAATCAATAATTGAGATAACAAAGTTATTAATATTAATATTTGCAATATTAACGATGTCTAGAAGTTCTACCAAGGAGAGGTTTGGTCACCTAATTGCGCGCCAATAAGGAAAAATCCTTATTGGAAAGACACCTCTTTCCTAGGAACGACCTGGTCGATTAATAGTGTGAATTATAATAATGATGATGAAGTTTTATTTTATTAGTATTATTAATGTAATAAAACAGAAAAACTTTTTATATAAAATAGAAAACTTTTATAAAGTTATTCGTTTTATTAGATTATAAATAGAATATATTATACTCTATTATGCATAGTATTTTGCATAATAAAATCTTTTTATATAAAACAAAATACTTTTATAAAGTTATTTGTTTTATTAGACAATAATTAGAATATATTATATTTTATTATGCATAGTGTTTATATAGTGCCTGCATAGTATTTGCATAGTAAAATCTTTTTATATAAAATAGAATACTTTTATAAAGTTATTCATTTTATTAGATTATAAATAGAATATATTATATTTTATTTAAAAGATTTTATTTTATTAGAATATTTTATAGTAAACCAATCCGGACCGTCCATTTAAAAGTAAATCAATCTGGACCATTCAGGAATTAGTTATTATTCAGTCCATTCTCCTATAAATAGAAGCTCATTCCTTCATTATTTCTTACGAATTCACTGAAACTCTAGAGAGAGAAACTATAGAGAGAAAGAAGAAAACTATTCTACTACTTCACTACTCCTATATCCAGTTTGTTCTGAGGTAAGGGATATTATTTGTTGTACTCGTAAGGGGTATTGTTTCTTTCGTATTAATGAAGATGACTTATGTTATTCCATTCCTTATTATTCTGTTGAAATAACCTGTATATGCGAAGTACCGCATACATAGTGAAATTCATCTGTTATTCCATTCCTTATTATTCTGTTGGAATAACTTGTATATGCGAAGTACCGCATACATGGTGAAATTCTTCTGTTATTTAATTTTTTATTAGTCTGTCGGAATATCTTGTTTGTGCGTTTACACATGACTTGGTTCCATTATTTATTACTCTGCTAGAATAACCTGTCTGTGCGGTCTATCGCATGCATGGTGAATTCTGTTGTTATTCTATTCTTTATTATTATGTAGGAATATCCTGTCTGTACGTTTACGCATGACCTGGTTTCATTATTTATTATTCTGTTGGGAATAACCAGTCTGTGCGATCTATCGCATGCATGGTGAATTCTTTTGTTATTCCATTTTTTATTATTCTGTTGGAATAACCTGTCTATGTGGATTACCACATGCATGGTGAATGATCCTTTGTATTCATTCCTTATTAAATTATGGAAATGATCTGTTTACATTGATTATGATGAAAGTCATAATAAAAGTGTTGGACTTATGAAAATCATGGGTATATGTAATATTAGTAAGTGTTATGATGAGTTATGTTGGTTATTATTTGAAAACATGAAAGTTTCTTAGAAATCACAAAGGGTTGAAAATCAGATTTTGGGAGAAAATGGAATATGAAATTCAATTAACCATATCTCCTATTATATTTTGAATTTTTGAGTGTGGTTAATATTTAGAGTTAGATCTATGAGTTTTCTAACTTATCCAGGTGGAATCACTGGAAAAAGAGTTCTAGATTTTCGTGTGGACTGATTTTAGCAAAGGAGTCAAAAGTTGCAAATTATGAAAAAGCTACTGCCCAGAAATTTAAAAGGGTATTTTTGGCCACTTAATTTGTGAGAAAAATTCCGGCCTTTTGGGACATGGAAATATATGGTATAAAGTACCCCCTTTCCAAAAATGAGCTCATTCCGACTTAAAATGAGCAAGTTATGACTATTTCAATATTTAGGTTTTTCAGACGAAAAACGTTATAACCGGAGTTCTATAACTCCGATAATCATGAAATTTAAACGGGAAGCTAACGATAACATGTGTAAGACCCTGCCAAGATTTGGGAATTTCTGGAGTTAAACTTGAGGTAGCTAATTTCTTAAGAAATTAATTAGAAGTTGATTTTTGAAAAATAGTAAATGAATTTTAAAAATTCTGAGAAAAATATATGTTAAATATGGGACTATATTATGCTAAATCCCAGATAAGAAATATTTTTGGGACTGGTTTGGTATTTTTCATGAAAATGTTCTAGTTATCAGTAAATGAGTTAAATATGTTATGTGAAGTAACAAAGTTGGAAAATATGATTTTATGGCTTGAAAATCCTATATAGGGTATACGCAGATTTTTGATGATGGATTTGATCATTGGTGATGAAATCTTATGAGTATGGAATTTTTTAATGATTAAATGCATTATTTGGAAAAGTGTAAACAATTAAAATAAATTATTTATAAGTTTAAGAAGTGATTAAAATATTGTTATAATATTAATAATATTAGATTATGAGTTTATTAATTGATTGATAATATTTGGATAAATTTAAAGTCTATAATATTTATCCTTCTTTTGTTTGATTAAGCGTATCATTGTCATCATTCTCATGCTTGTGTTGTGTTGAAAGTCATCTGTGGCCTGTAGTACATAGATAGACTTGGTATGATTATGACCAGGGATTATTCGGTATAATCATGACCGTAATATTATAAATGATGTGGTAAAAGTCATCTTTGGCCCGTAGTGCATAGATAGACTTGGTATGATTATGACCGGGGATTATTCGGTATAATCATGACCGTAATGGAAAACACGAATATCCTTGGCCCGTAGTGCATGGATAATTCGTGGTCGTGATACTATTAAGCTGAGTCTCAGCATTATTGGTTTTACAGTTGTATATCTTTTGCCTGTAGTGCAAAGATGAAATGTTGATTATTGGCTATACAGTTGTATATCTTTGGCCATAGTGAAAAGATGAATTTATTAGTATGATTATAAGCAGGAACTGTGATTTGGTATAACCATGATTTTTTATGTTTCTGGTGAAGATATGTGATGTAAATTATCTTCGTCCTGGGTGCGAAAAGAATTCAGAATCACAATTATGATTATAAGTTATTCATGTAATTGTGGACAAGAATTGTTGATTGATGTTACAGGGATAAAACATTATTGATGGACTTTTAACATGGAGAAGATAATAGACCTGATGGTCTATTTGACTCTTTTAATGGATTTCTCGTTCCG
Source organism: Panax japonicus (assembly GCA_020205505.1). Classification (NCBI taxonomy): domain Eukaryota; kingdom Viridiplantae; phylum Streptophyta; class Magnoliopsida; order Apiales; family Araliaceae; genus Panax; species Panax japonicus. The sequence goes on from CM035099.1 coordinate 23,587,805, forward strand.
CTGCAACTTGGTTGAAAAGTTTTAACATCTATCATATGTTCTAAATCTCTGATTTATTATTGACGAAGGCTATTGATAATTTAATTATCTTTAGTCATGATATTCTTTACTGGGCTAGTTGTGCTCATCCTTTTTGCTTCACAATTCCTTTCAGGTAATAAGAGTGTTGCCGAGTCAAGCGGGGATAACAGGGGAATAGAACGGTGGTTTAGAGCTGTTGAGGTTCTCCCTAAATAGTATGGAAATAATTTTATTGAGAACTTTAGATAAGTGTGTTATATTGTATACATCATTTGATATTTAATTTTGGTGAACCGAATAGGGTGACTTGAACCTAACTTTTGAAGGGTGTTTTGCCACTATCATACAAGATGTCTAATGACATACAACTTCGTGTTATCATAAGACAGGGTTGTACACATCCACTTGCTGAGTATATCTACCAGCACCACCTATATGATCTTGGAGTTTATTTTAAATATAATTTTCATTTGGAGACAATGGATATAGTTATATGTCAAAATAAGACTCACCATTGGAAGGAACGTGATAGTAATCTTCTCATTTTTCATTGCGGTCTATTGGGTCAACCAAGGATAATTCTCTAGACATATGATATCTATCATAACTTAGATTCATGGCCTCCTATGTACAAAGGTTTCCTTGAGTACTTCCGAATGATTTTAATTTCTAAAATAGTTTTTTACTGTACTTTTATTTAACGTACTATTGTAAGGTTGTGGTCGAGGCACCATGAGAGTTACATACATTTGTATTAAAACTCACAGTATACTTGTCATCGTATTTTGCACGACAGTTGTATAAATGAAGTTGTCAGTAGTGTATTTTCTGCTGACACAAGATGGGTGATGTATACCTATTTTGGGGGGCGTCACAGTAGTGGTCTTTTCTCAGGGTTATCTCTAAGATTGGACTGTTGTTGATTCTGAGAGTCCTCAGGGTTGTCTCTAAGGTTGGTTTGAATTCCCGGGGTTGACTTTGGGCTTTGAAATTGATCCCCAGGGTTATCTCCGGGGTTGGAACTTGATCTCATGGAGTTATCTCTGAGGCTGGAACTTAACCTCTCGGGGTTATCTCCAGCGTTGGATTGGATATCCCGAGGTTATCTCCGGGGTTGGAACTTGATCTCCCAGAGTTATCTCAGGGGTTGGATGGGATATGACTTCTAGGGTTGTCTCTGGAAGATGATTCTGCCCTCATGCATGGTTAGTAACAGGAATGTAAAATTTCTAGTTTCTACAACCTCTTTACCTAAAAGGTTTATTTGACGCCCCCAAAATAGGTATACATAACCCATCTTGAGTCACCAAATACATGGTACAAGATACAAATACAAACTTAATTATATAACTGTCGTGTAATATACAACAAAACATAGCTGAGAGTTTAAACAGGAATATTGCCTTCTGGATAATATCCACTCTCAAATAGAGTCCTCATTACATTTATTGTCACACTATTTATAGAATAGTGAGGACTACTAATACACAATCTCGGACCATCACTCCGTTTCCCGACTAGTCCCGGCTACGTTCTCATTTCCTGAAGAGAACAATGAAAGCAAAAGAGTGAGCTCAACTAGCCCATTAAGAAATATCATGACTAAGATAATGCAGAATAAATTATCATTAGTCTTTAACAATATTAAACTAATAAACTATAATAGACATCAAGTTTAACTGCAGCGGAATAAGCAATCCATTAGAAGAGTCAAGTAGAGCATGATATCTACTATCTTCTATGATTTAAAATGTTTTCATCAATTTTTATTGCTGAGACTCAACTTAATAAATAAACCACATCATCGAATCATCCCTGCACTACGGACCAAGGATATTCATTAAATCATCAATTGTCATGACTATACCAAATAATCCTTCGTCATAATCATACCAAAAACTGTCCATCAATGCACTACAGGCCACTGAAGACTTTTACCACATTGTTTATAATATTACAGGTCATGATTATACCGAATGATCCCTAATCATAAACATTCTGTGTCCATCTATGCACGTAGATGACTTTCATCACAATATAAACATGAGGATGATGACAATGACATAATAATTCAATAAAACAAGTTCAAAAATTAAATTTTAAAGATTTATAAGTTAATTTATCCTGAAATCAATAACGTCCTAATTGTCAACATGATACTGCTTTGTGGAGTAAAATTCAAAAATGCTCAGAATAATATTTCCATGAAAAGATACTGGATGAAGCGCAAATATCCAGGATATTCTACTAATTTCATGGACTATAGAAGTCAAAACTTTAACCGGGTATAATAAAATATATGAAACTGCAAATGGATTTTCACCCGCCATACGGTAATCCACGTAGAAAGATCATTTTCATAATTTAATAAGGAATTAATATGAAGGATCATTCACTGTGCATATGGTAATCCAAATAGACAGTTTATTCCAACAGAATAATAAAGAATGGAATAACAAAAGAATTCAATAGGCATGCGATATACTGCACAGACAGTTTATTCCCAACCGAATAATAAAGAATGGAACCACGTCATGCGTAATCTACATAGACAGGATATTCCAAGAGAATAATAAAGAATGGAACCAGGTCATGCTTAATCCGCATAGATAGGATATTCCAATAGAATAATAAAGAATGGAATAACAGAAGAATTTTACCATGTATGTGGTACTTCGCATAGACAGGTTATTCCAACATAATAATAAAGAATGGAATAACAACCCTTGCGAGTACTGAAAGAAAATAACTCTCTTCATGAATACGAAAGAATAATGCCCCTTACCTTAGATGAAACTGGATATTGGAATAGTGATGTAGCAGACTTCTCTTCTTCTTTCTCTCTATAATTTCTCTCTATAATAATTGCTCTAAAGTTTTAGTGAATTGGTGAGAAATAAAGGAAGAATGAGCTTCTATTTATAGGAAAATATAGTTTCGATAATTGCACGTTTTGGGACTCGAAATATTACAGTACAATACCTTCAACTTTTCTTTCATTTTTTAATTTAGTCCTGCAAGTATTATAAAACTTGCACCACCTTCCCTAATAGAAAATCATGTGAATTAATATTTCATTAATGTGACTCAATAGTATAATCATGTGAAATAACTAATTACAGTATAGTACCTTCAATTATACCTCCATCTTTAATTTAGTCATGCAAGTATTATCAATCTTGCACCAACTCCCCTAATAGTAAATGAATGTGAATCAATAGTACACATATGTGAACAAATAGTTATATGCATGTGAATTAATAGCAATTAATTACTCATTTATCCGATTAATTACCCGATAACTTCCAGACATTAATTATTATCGAAATAAATGTCAATTTCCACTAACACCAATAATTCTCACACAATGGAATTGTCAATTTCATCTTTAATCAACATGAACTTATTCATCATTAATATTATAATTCATAATATTTAACAACCAGGTCATTCCCAGGAAAGAGGGGTCTTTCCAATAAGGATATCTCCCTATTGGTGTGCAATTAGGTGACCAAACCTCTCCTTGACAGAACTTATAGACATTGTCAATATTGTAAATAATAATATGAATAACTTTGTCGTCTCAATTATTGTTTTAATAATATATAAAATATTATGCAGATGATACTGTGACAATAACTGACTCAATAATATGAGAGATATGATGCAACAATTACTATAGTAATAATTGAGTATAACTGAGTGACTTCCAACGTAAGCATCAATAATAAATACCGTGTGCTACTATGCAACCACGCGTATTACTATACTTTTACTACCGAGTAGTTCAACAGTTTAACGGTAAAACTTCCGCTGTTATTTTTATAAAAAGATAATTATGTCATTTTCTAACTATAACAATACTTCCGTTGTGGGGTCCACCAATGATTGAGTTGTCGTATGAATATTCCTTGTTAAAACGAATATTCTCCGACCAATCGAATATTATATAACCACTTACATACTTTGTAACATTTGTAAATATTACCCACAACTATAACATTATATTATATCCACACCATAATATTCAAAATATATTTCTAGAGAAATTAATCTTTATTCATAAAAATTGGGGTCTTACAACCTCCCCTTCTTATGAAATTTTGTCCTCGAAATTAGGTTGCATACCTGGTATGTCGAAGAGGTCAGGATACCATGATTTCATTTTAGATTCTAACTCCCAGGTCATTTCCTTAACATCGTGGTTTCTCCACAAAATTTTGACTTGAGATATAACTTTAGAGCGTAGAATATGATCCTTCTTATCCAAGATTTTAACAAGTACCTCTTCATACGTTAAATCTTCCGATATCTCGTCCGATTTTAATTCAATAATGTGGTTCGGGTCTTTCACATATTTACGTAACATAGATATGTGAAAAATGTTATGAACACGAGACATACTTGGCGGTAAGGTGAGTCTATAGGCCACAGTTCCTACTCGATCGAGGATTAAAATGGGCCAATGAATCGAGGATTGATCTTTCCTCTCTTTCCAAATATTGTAACTCCTTTCCATGGAGCAACACGTAACAACACATGATCTCCAATATTGAATTCCACGTCCTTTCGATGAAGATCAACATAACTCTTTTGTCGATTTTGTGAGGTTTTTATACGTTGTCGGATCGTTTGAATCTTTTTCGTAGTCATACGTACCAACTCCGGTCATAACAACGTTGCTTCACCCACCTCATCCTAACATACTGGAGAACGACACTTTCTTCCATACAACGCCTCAAATGGATGCATGCCAATACTTGCTTGATAACTGTTGTTGTAGGAAAACTCCACCAATGGTAAAAACTTGTCCCAACTTTCCTTGAAGTCAAGGACACAGAGTCTTAATAAATCTTCAAATGTTTGAATAGTACTTTCCGACTGCCCATCCGTTTGAAGATGATATACCGAACTAAATTATAAATTTGTGTCCATAGCTTTTTGCAAACTAACCCAAAATCTTAAAGTGAATCTTGGGTCTCGATCAGAAACTATGGATACTGGAATACCATGCAATCTTACAATCTCATTTATATATACATACTAGTAAGACGTTCAAGTGTATAAGTTTCTCGTATCGGTAAGAAATGAGCAGACTTGGTCAATCTATCAACAATGACCCAAATCGCATATATGCCTTGAGAAACCTTGGGAAGACCAGTAACAAAATCCATGGTAACGTGCTCCCACTTTCATTTTGGAATTTCAAGTGGTTGCAATGGACCTTTTGGCACTTGATGCTCCGCCTTGACTCGTAGACAAGTTAGACACCTTGAGGTAAACCCCATCATCTCTCTCTTCATATTCCTCCACCAAAATGTTTGTCGAAGATCACGATACATTTTGGTAGTCCCAGGATGGATTGCAAATGGTGTGTCGTGCGCCTCCATCATAATTTTATACTTCAAGTTAGAATCGTTAGGAACACAAAGTGTGGAGTTGACTCGAAGTATTCATTCTTCATCGATTCTTGCTTCTAGAATAGCACCTTCTTGCACTTTCTTCTTCATAGCATCAGCTCCAAGCCTGTAGTTTAAGCAACTTTAACTTTATCAATTAAAGTCAGTTCTACTCATATATTCTCCATCATCACATGGGTCCCTGGAGTCTTTAACTCTATCTCCATACTTCGTTGGTCTTTTCGTTGACAATATTGCACCCATACACGCATATGATCTTCTACTCAATGTGCCAGCTACTACATTCTCTTTTCTAGGATGGTATTGGATGGTATAATCATAATCTTTCAAGAGCTCAAGCCATCATTGTTGCCGCATGTTGAGTTCCTTTTGAGTGAAGAAATATTTAAGGCTTTTATGATCCGTATAGATCTCCACCTTCTCTCCATACAGGTAATGCCTCTAAATCTTAAATGCAAAAACGACTGCTACCAACTCTAGATCATGAGTAGGATAATTCCTCTCATATTCTTTGAGTTGTCGTGAGGCATAGGCTTTGACTTTCCAATGTTGCATGAGAACACTTCCTAACCCCTTGACTGAAGCATCACTGTAGATGACAAATCCCTCCGAGCCAGATGGTATTGTCAGAACATGTGCTGAAATGAGTCTTCTCTTGAGTTCTTGAAAACTCTTCTCACATTCCCCGCTCCAACCAAACTTTGTATATTTTCGAGTCATCTGAGTTAATGGAGTAGCGATTTGATAAAATCCTTCCACGAATCTTCGATAATAACCAGCTAAGCCGAGAAATCTACGTACTTCAGTAACTAACTTTGGTTGCTCCCAGCTTTGAATTGCTTCAATCTTTGTCGGGTCAACAGATATTCCATGACTTGATACTACGTGCCCAAGGAATGCTACTTCCATAAGCCAGAACTCGCATTTCTTCAACTTGGCATATAGCTTGTTTTCACGAAGCTTTTGAATTATCAGCCTCAAGTGTTGCTCATGGTCTTCACGGGTTTTTGAGTATATGAGTATATTCCTTAAATACTCGGTTTATCATGTCCATGAAGGCAGCAGGAGTGTGACACCCATAAAATTAGGTATACATCACCCATCTTGAGTAGCCAGATACATGGTACAAAATACAAATACAACTTAATTATACAAACGTCATGTAAACAATATGACAAAACATAGCTGAGAGAATATTGTCATCTAGACAATATCTACACTTAAAGGAGTCCTCATTACATTTATTGCCACACTATTTAACAGAATAGTGAGGACTACTATGCAACCACGCGTATTACTGTACTTTTACTACCGGGTAGTTCAATAGTATTAACGGTAAAACCTCCGCCATTATTCTCATAAAATATCTTTGTTGTTTTCTAACTACGACAGTACTTTTGTTTTGGGGTCCACCAATGATTATATCATCGTACGAATATTCCCCGACAAAAAGAATATTCCTCGGCCAAACGAATATTATATAACAACCTGCGTACTTGCAAAATTTATAAATATTACTCACAACTATAACATTATATTAAATCCACACCATAATATTAAAAAATCGAGAAAATTAAATATTTATTCATAAAATCTGGGGTCTCACAAACTCCCCTCCTTATAGAATTTTGCCATCAAAATTTACGTACATATCTGGTATGCTAAAGAGGTGAGGATACCTCGTCAGATTCTAACTCTTGAGGTATAACCTTTGAGTGTTGAATACGATTCTTCTTATCCAAGATTTTAACATGTATCTCCTCATACATTAAATCTTCTGTTATCTAGTCTAGTTCTAATTTAATAATGTGGTTCGGGTCGTCCACATATTTACGTAACATCGATACGTTAAAAATGTTATGAACACACGACATACTTCGTGGTAAAATGAGTCTATAAGCCACAGTTCCTTCTTAATCGAGGATTTCAAATGGGCCAATAAAATCGAGGGTTGAGATTTCCTCTCTTCGTCGATTCTTAATTCTAGAATAACGCCCTTTTGAACCTTCTTCTTCACATTCATCAGTTCTGAGTATGTAGCTTGCACGACTTTAACGTTATCGATTAAAGTCGATTCTACTCGTATTTTTGATATCACCACATGGGTCCTTAGAGTCTTTAACTCTATCTTCATCATTTGTAATTTATACGAAATGGGTTTTTGTGTTAACAACATTGCACTTGTAGACGCATAAGATCTTTTACTTAACACGTAAGCTACCACGTTCGCTCTTACACGAGGATATTGAATGGTTCTATCGTAATCTTCAACAGATCGAGCCAACATCTTTGGCGCATGTTACGTTCATTTTAGTTGAAGAAATATTTTAGGGTTTTAGAAATGGGTTTTGTACTGGGGTCAATACAAAATTCGATTTCACGCTCTAGGGTAGGTCAAGAAGTCTTAACGATAGAAATATCATTTAAAAATTGTGACTCTCATCCAAGACTTGGATAACACATGAAATGAAGGTTTCTCCTAACAGAGTTTTAACGGATAAGTCAAAGTCTAACTTATCCGGAGTCAAATTTAAACGTTGACCGCAAGCAAGAGAGATAAAAGAATGGGTAGAACTGGTATCTAATAAGGTATAGACTTTGACTATAAACAAATTTTAGAAACATTCGCGTCATTCGCTCCTCAAATGGAGCGAAAAGATACTGAATGAAGCACAAATATCCAGGATATTCTACTAATTTCATGGAGTATAAAAGCCAAAACTTTAACCAACTGAGTATAAAAGAATATGTGAAACTGCAAATGGATTTTCACCCGCCATGCGGTAATCCACGTATACAGATCATTTCAACAATTTAATATGGAATGAATACAAAGGATCATTCACCATGCATGTGGTAATCCACATAGACAGGTTATTCCAACAGAATAATACAGAATGAAATAATAGAAGGATTCACCATGCGTGCGATAAACTGCACAGACAGGTTATTCCCAACAGAATAATAGATAATGGAATCAGGTCATGCGTAAATGCACTAACAGGATATTTATTTATACAGAATAATAAATGATGGAACAAGGTCCGGCGTAAATGCACAAACAGGATATTCTGATAGAATATTAAATGATGGAACCAGGTCCAGCGTAAACGCACAGACAGGATATTCCGACAGAATAATAAAGAGTATAATAATAAAAGAATTTCACCATGTATGCGGTACTTCACATAAACAGGTTATTTCAACATAATAATGAAGAATGGAATAACAGCATAATTTCACCTTGTATGCGGTACTTCGCATATATAGGTTATTCTAACATAATAATAAGGAATGGAATAACAATAGCTCTCTTCATGAATACGAAAGAAATAATACCCTTACCATAGAAAGAAACTGGATATTAGAGTAGAAAGGTAGTAGACTTATCTTCTTCTTTCCCTTTATAATTTTTCTCTATAATAATTGCTCTATAGCTTTAGTGAATTGGTGAGAAATGAAGGATGAATGAACTTCTATTTATAGAAAAATATATTTTTGATAATTACACGTTTTGGGGCTTGAAAAATTACAGTACAATTCCTCCAACTTTTCTTTTATTTTTATCTTATTCCTGCAAGTATTATCAAACTTGCACCACCTCTCCTAATAGTAAATCATGTGAATCAATAGTTCAATCATGTGACTCAATAGTTCTAGACATGTGAAAATACGAATTACAGTATATTACCTCTATCTATTCCTCCATTTTTAACTTAGTCATGCAAGTATTATCAATCTTGCACCAACTCCACTAATAGTAAGTGAATGTGACTCAATAGTACACACATGTGAACAAATAGTTATACGAGCATGTGAATCAATAGCAATTAATTGCTTATTTATCCGATAAATTACCCGATTTATCAATATAACCTACAGACATCAATTATCATCAGAATTGATGTCGATTTCAACTAACACCAAAAATCCCAACACAATGGAACTATCAAATTCATATTTAATCAACACGAACTTATTCATTATTAATATTATAACTCATAATATTTAACAACCATGGCGTTTCTAGGAAAGAGGGGGCTTTTCAATAAGGATTTCTCCCTATTGGCGCGTAATTAGGTGACCAAACCTCTCCTTGGCAGAACTTCTAGACATTGTGAATATTGCAATTTAATAATTTGAATAACTTTGTCGTCTCAATTATTGATTTAATAATATATCATATAACGCAGATGATACTATGACAATAATCGAATCAATAATATGAGAGATATGATGTAGCAATTACTGTAGCAATAATTGAGTATAACTGAGTGACTTATCACGTAAGCATCAATAACCAATATCGTGTGCTACTATGCAACCACGCGTATTACAGTACTTTTACTACCAGGTAGTTGAACAGTATTAACGGTAAAACATCCGTCATTATTCTCATAAAATATCTTTGTTTAACTACGACAGTACTTCCGTTGTGGGGTCCACCAATGATTATGTCATCGTACGAATATTCCCCGACAAAAAGAATATTCATCGGCCCAACGAATATTGTATAACAACTTTCGTACTTTGCAAAATTTATAAATATTACCCACAACTATAACATTATATTAAATTCACACCATAATATTAAAAAAAAATTGAGAAAAATAAATATTTATTCATAAAATCTGGGGTCTCGCAATCTCCCCTCCTTATAGAATTTTACCCTCGAAATTTACGTACATACCTGGTATGCTGAAGAGGTGAGGATACCTCGTCAGACTCTAACTCTAGAGGTATAACCTTTGATTGTTGAATACGATTTTTTTTATCCAAGATTTTAACATGTATCTCCTCATACGTTAAATTTTCTACTATCTCGTCTAGTTCTAATTTAATAATGTGGTCCGGGTCGTCCACATATTTACGTAACATCGATACGTTAAAAATGTTATGAACACGCGACATACTTGGCGGTAAAATGAGTTTATATGCTACAGTTCCTTTTTAATCGAGGATTTTAAATGGGCCAATAAAATCGAGGGTTGAGATTTCCTCTCTTCGTCGATTCTTAATTCTAGAATAACGCCCTCTTGAACCTTCTTTTTCACATTCATCAGTTCTGAGTATGTTGCTTTCACGGCTTTAACTTTATCGATTAAAGTTGATTCTACTCGTATATTTGATATCACCACGTGGGTCCTTAGAGTCTTTAACTCTATCTTCATCATTTGTAATTTATACGAAATGGGTTTTTGTGTTAACAACATTGCACTTGTAAACGCATACGATCTTTTACTCAACACGTCAGCTACCACGTTCGCTCTTACATGATGATATTAAATGGTACGATCGTAATCTTCAACAGCTCGAGCCAACATCTTTGGCTCATGTTACGTTCATTTTAGTTGAAAAAATATTTGAGGGTTTTAAAAATGGGTTTTGTATTGGGGTCAATACAAAATTTGATTTCACTCTCTGGGGTAGGTCAAGAAGTCTTAAGGATAGAAATATCATTTAAAAATTGTGACTCTCATCCAAGACATGGATAACACATGAAATGAAGGTTTCTCCTAACGGAGTTTCAACAGATAAGTCAAAGTCTAACTTATCTGGAGTCAAATTTAAACGTTTACCGCAAGCAAGAGAGATAAGAGAATGGGTAGAATTGGTATCTAATAAGGTATAGACTTCGCAAAAAATTATAATTTATTAACCCGTGCTAACTTCTTTCAGTTACTCGCTTTTTGAGAAGTCATTAAAAACGATATTCCTGAAACCAGCGACCTTGTTTTGTCTGTATCCGCCTTTGGTGCCACCGTCCCAGCTGGACTTGACTTCACTATACGACAAAATCGAGCTAAATGACATTCTCTTCTTGAAATTTCCACTTCTATTATCTTGGCCATGATTACCACCGAAGTGGTTACCATTCTTGGCATGATAATTTCCCCCACGATGGTCATCATTGTTCTTATGGTCGTTGCCACCGGTACGATTATTATCGTATTGTTGGTCGTTACCTTTTGGTTGTGCTAACTCATTATCGCACTCCAATAACTGAGTTCTATTCACAACATCTAAATATAAACAAAGTTTATGGGAAATGAGGTATTGACGTATATTGGGTTTCAAACCCCTTACAAACATTTGCGTCATTCGCTCCTCATTATCGACCAAATGGGATGCAAACTAGGATAACTTCGCAAACTTAGCCTCGTACTGTGATACGGTCATATTATTTTGATCCATTGCTTATCTCAACATTTTTAGATGCCATTTTCAAACACTGTCACAAAACAAGGATTAATTGACATATCACATATTATCCCTATACTATGATCGACCAATTAAATACCAAATAAACTTAGGTAGGTCATACTAGCGAAGGAATTCCCCGTCTCTCATTTCCTAGTTCTTGTCTCACATCTCAGCCAGGGATCATATCCCTAAGCTTTGATACCAACTGTGATGCCCCCAAAATTAGGTATACATCACCCATCTTGGGTAGCCAGATACATGGTACAAAATACAAATACAACTTAATTATACAAACGTCATGTAAAGAATACGACAAAATATAGCTGAGAGAATATTATCATCTAGACAATATCCACACTTAAAGGAGTCCCCATTATATTTAACGTCACACTATTTAACAGAATAGTGAGGATTACTAATGTTATCATCTGGACCGTCACTCCGTTCCCCGACTCGTCCCAGCTATATTCTCATTTCCTGAAGAAAATAGTGAAGGAAAGGGTGAGCTCAACTAGCCCAGTAAGAAATATTATGACTAAGATAATGCAGAATAAATTATCATTAGTCTTCAACAATGTTAAACTGATAAAATACAATAAACATCAAGTTTAACTGCAGCAGAACAAGCAATCCATTAGAAGAGTCAAGTAAAGAATAAAATCTACGATCTTCTATGATTTACAAAGTTTTTTTCAATTTCTATCGCTGAGACTCAGCTTAACAAATAAACCACATCATCAAGTCATCCATGCTCTACGGGCCAATGATATTCATTAAATCATCAAAGGTCATGACTATACCGAATAATCCCTGGTAATAATCATACCAAGTCCATCTCTGTACGTAAGCCAAAGATATACAACAATAAAACTAATAATCAACAATCCATCTTTGCACGTAAGCCAAAGATACACAATTCAAAAATCAACAGTTCATCTTTGCACGTAAGCCAAAGATACACAATTCAATAATCAACTGTCCATCTTTGCACGTAAGCCAAATATAACTTTCATCACCATATAAGCATGAGGATGATGACAATGATATAAGCATTAATCAAATGAAAACAAGGATAAATATTAAAGACTTTAAATTTATCCAAATATTATCGATCACTTAATAAACTCATAATCTAATATTATTAATATTATAACAATATTTTAGTAACTTCTTAAACTTATAAATAATTTATTTCAATTGTTTACACTTTACCAAATAATGCATTTAAACATTCAAAAATGCCATACTCATAAGATTTCATCACCAATGATCAAATCCCTTATCAAAAATTTGCATATATCCTATATAGGATTTTCAAGCCATAAAATCCTATTTTCCAACTTTGTTACTTCACATAACATATTTAACTCATTTACTCATAACTATATCATTTTTATGAAAAATACCAAATCAGTCCCAAAAATTTTTCTTTTTTGGGATTTAGCAGAATATAGTCCCATATTGAACATATATTTTTCTCGAAATTTTTAAATTTTATTTACTATTTTTCAAAAATTAATTTCTAATTAATTCCTCAAGAAATTAGCTACCTCAAGTTTAACTCCAGAAATTCTCAAATCTTGGCAGGATTGTACACATGTTAACGTGAGCTTCCAGTTTAAATTTCGTGATCATCGGAGTTATAGAACTCCGATTATAGCATTTTTCATCAAAAAAACCTAAATATTAAAATAATCATAAGTTGCTCATTTTAAGTCGGAATAAGCTCATTTTTGGACAGGAGGTACTTTATACCATATAGTTTCATTTACCAAAGGGCCGGAATTTTTCTCACAAATTAAGTTGCAAAAAATGCCCTTTTAAAAATCTGGGCAGTAGCTTTTTCGAAATTAATAGTTTTTGACTCCTTTGCTAAAATTAGTCCACATGAAAATCTAATGATTCCACTTGGATAAGTTAAAAACCTCATAGATCTAACTCTAGAACTTGACCACACTCAAAAATTTGAAATATAATAGGAGATATGGTCGATTGAATTTCATGTTCCACTTTCACCAAAATCTAATTTTCAACCCTTTGTGATTTCTAAGAAACTTTCATGTTTTTACATAATAACCAACATAACTCATCATGATAATGACATAATAATTCAAAAAAAATAAGTTCAAGAATAAATTTTAAAGATTTATAAGTTAATTTATCCTGAACTCAATAATGTTGAAATTGTCAACATGATACTGCTTAGTGGAGAAAAATTCAAGAATGCTTAGAAGAATATTTCGAAGAAAAGATACTGGATGAATCACAAATATCGAGGATATTCTACTAATTTCATGGAGTATAGAAGCCAAAACTTTAACCAACTGAGTATAAAAGAATATGTGAAACTGCAAATGGATTTTCACCTGTCATGCGGTAATCCACGTATACAGATCATTTCCACAATTTAATAAGGAATGAATACAAAGGATCATTCACCATGCATGTGGTAATCCACATAGACATGTTATTCCAACAGAATAATAAAGAATGTAATAACAGAAGGATTCACCATGTGTTTGATAGACTGCACAGACATGTTATTCCCAACAGAATAATAGATAATGGAACCAGGTCATGCTTAAACGCACTGACAGGATATTCCGACAGAATAATAAATTATGGAACCAGGTCAGTTGTAAACGCACAGACAGGATATTCCGACAGAATAATAAATGATGGAACCGGGTCCGGCGTAAACGTACAGACAGGATATTCCAACAAAATAATAAAGAGTGGAATAATTGAAGAATTTCACCATGTATGTGGTACTTCGCATAAATAGGTTATTCCTATATAATAATGAAGAATGGAAGAATAGAAGAATTTCACCATGTATGTGGTACTTCGCATATACAGGTTATTCCAACATAATAATAAGTAATGGAATAACAATAGCTCTCTTCATGAATACGAAAGAAATAATACCCCTTACCTTAGAAAGAAACTGGTTACTGGAGTAGAGAGGTAGCAGACTTCTCTTCTTCTTTCTCTCTATAATACTTTGCTCTATAGCTTAAGTGAATTTGTAAGAAATGAATGAAAAATGAGCTTCTGTTTATTGAAAAATATAGTTTTGATAATTGCACGTTTTGGGGCTCGAAAAATTATAGTACAATACCTCTAACTTTTCTTTCATTTTTAATTTAGTCCTGCAAGTATTATCAAACTTGCACCACCTCTCCTAACAGTAAATCATGTGACTTAATAGTTCTAGACATGTGAAAATACAAATTACAGTATAGTACCTCCATATATACCTCTATTTTTAACTTAGTCATTCAAGTATTATCAATCTTGCACCAACTCCCCTAATAGTAAGTGAATGTGACTCAATAGTACACACATGTGAACAAATAGTTATATTAGCATGTGAATCAGTAGCAATTAATTGTTCATTTATCCGATAAATTACCCAATTTATCAATATAACCCCCAGACATCAATTATCATCAGAATAGATGTCGATTTCAACTAACACCAAAAATCCCAACATGATGGAACTATCAAATTCATTTTTAATCAACACGAACTTATTCATCATTAATATTATAACTCATAATATTTAACAACCAGGTCGTTCCAAGGAAAGAGGGGGCTTTCCAATAAGGATTTCTCCCTATTGGCGCGTAATTTGGTGACCAAATCTCTCCTTGGCAGAACTTTTAGACATTGTAAATATTGCAATTTAATAATATGAATAACTTTGTTATCTCAATTATTGATTTAATAATATATCATATAACACAGATAATACTATGACAATAATCGAATCAATAATATGAGAGATATGATGCAGCAATTACTGTAGCAATAATTGAGTATAACTGAGTGACTTATCACGTAAACATCAATAACCAATATCGTGTGCTACTATGCAACCACGCGTATTACTGTACTTTTACTACCGGGTAGTTCAACAGTATTAATGGTAAAACCTCCGTCGTTATTTTCATAAAATATCTTTGTCGTTTTCTAACTATGACAATACTTCCGTTGTGGGGTCCACAAATGATTATATTATCGTACGAATATTCCCTGACAAAAAGAATATTCTCCGGCCCAACGAATATTATATAACAACTTGCGTACTTTGCAAAATTTATAAATATTACCCACAACTATAACATTATATCAAATCCACACCATAATATTAAAAAAAATGAGAAAATTAAATATTTATTCATAAAATCTAGGGTCTCACAAGGAGCATTAGTCAATCCAAAAGACATGACTAGGAATTCATAATGCCCGTACCGAGTTCTAAAAGTAGTCTTTGGAATATCATCAGTTTTAATCTTCAACTAATGATATCCAGAACGAAGATTGACCTTTGAAAAGAATTTGGCTCCTTGCAACTGGTCAAACAGGTCATCAATACGAGGCAACGGGTACCTATTTTTGATGGTGACATGATTCAACTCCTGATAATCAATATAAAATTGCATACTTCTATCTTTCTTTTTCGCGAATAGAACAGGAACACCCCAAGGAGACGTACTAGGATGAATGAAACCGATGTTTAACAATTCCTATAGTTTATTTTTTTAACTCCTGAAGTTCAATAGGAGCCATTTGATATGGGGTTTTGGAAATTGGTTTTGTACCGGATTCAAGGTCGATACAAAATTCAATTTCACGCTCTGGGGTAGGCCAGGAAGTTCTACAGTGAATACGTCAGGAAATTTATTAACAATAGAAATATCATTCAAATCTGACATATTTTTATTTAAATCTGTGACATGGACTAAGAAAGCTTGACATCAGTTTTTCAATAAACGAATAGCTTTATGGCTTGATATGACAGTGATTGATTTTAGTGGTTTGGTTGCTTAAATTCGCGTAATAGGTTGATTAGGAATATGAAAGCTAACAACCTTACGACAACAATAGATTTTAGCAGGATGAGTAGTTAACCAATCAATCCCAAAATCACATCAAATGCAAGTATTTTCAAAGAAATAAGATCGACATGTAATGTGCGGTTACCAATTTGAATCAAACAAGACTTATAAACCGTGGATGTAATGAAGGTTTCTCCCAGCGCAGTTTCAACAGATAAATCAAAGTCTAATTTCTCTGGAGTCAAATTTAAACATTGAGCGGTAGTAGGAAAAATAAAGGAATGGGTAGAACCGGTATCAAATAAAGTATAAACTTCACTAGAGTTTATGATTAGCTTACCTATGACCACCTCGTTCGGATTCCTCGCTTTTTGGGAGTTTACGATAAACGCTCTCCCTTGAACTACCGGTTTTGTCTTGTCTGGGACACCCTTTGATACCTCCATCACAACTGGACTTGACTTTGGTGCACGATAAAATCGGGCTAGGTGACCTTCTTTTCCACAATTGTAACATGCTTTGGACTGCATTATGCAGTTTGAACTTATATGTCCTTTCCCTCCACATTTGTAACATACGACAAGTGGTCGTTCTCCTTCCTTAACAACAGGTGCTGGTGCTGACGTCTTTCCATCATTATTGAATCTCCTCTTCTTGAAATGTCCACTCTTATTATCATGGCCATGATTACCACCGAAATGATTACCATTTTTGGCATGTTGATTCCCACCACGTTTGTTGTCACCGCTTCGATGACTGCTACCACTGGTATTATCGACTTGTCGGCTGCTCTCTCTAGGTTTGGTTAACTCATTATCGTACTCCAATAACTGAGCCATACAACATCTGAATACAAAAATAGTTTATGAGAGATAAGGTATTGATGTATCTCGGGTTTCAAACCTCTTAGAAACATCTACGTCATTCTCTCCTCATTATCAACCAAGTGGGACGCAAACCGAGATAACTCGGCAAACTTAGCTTCGTACTGCGCCACCGTCATATTATTTTGCTTCTCAGAGCATCCCAAGACATCAAATATATTTTTGATCTGTGTTATCCACGTCTTCGTCTTAAGTTATTTTGGCTCTCCAAAAAACTCTGGCGGTCCTAGCTCCTTGAACTGTTTAGCGGTGACCGTCCGAGAGTTGTCAGTGTTTCTACCTGCATTTTGGACAGGAGCCGCTCTCGCCTGATGTTGCATGAATTGCATAAAGACTTTGAACATCCCATCGTTCACTGTTTCATCGGTGTTATTGTTTATATGAGGATTATTATCTTCCTGTTGCACATTACCCAGGGTATTGATCTTTGGTGACTCAACGCTCTCATGTGATTCATTGCTTATCTCAACATTTTTGAATGCCATTTTTAAATACTTCTACAAAACAAGGGTTAATGAACATATCACATATTATCCCTATACTCTAACCGATAAATTAAATACCAAATAAACTTAGGTAGGTCATACTAGCGAAGGAATTCCCCGTCTCTCCCCTCCTAGTTCTTGTCTCACATCTCAGCCAGGGATCATATCCCTATGCTTTTGATACCAAATGTGATGCCCACAAAATATGTATACATCACCCATCTTGACTCGCCAAATACATGGTACAAAATAAAAATACAAACTTAATTATACAACCATCGTGTAATATACGACAAAACATAGCTAAGAGTTTAAACAGGAATATTTTCTTCTAGACAATATCCACTCTCAAATAGAGTCCTCATTACATTTATTGTCACACTGTTTTATAGAATAGTAAGGACTACTAATACACCATCTCGGACCATCACTCTGTTCTTCGACTAGTCCCGGCTATGTTCTCATTTCCTGAAGAGAACAATGAAAGCAAACGGGTGAGCTCAACTAGACTAATAAGAAATATTATGACTAAGATAATGCAGAATAAATTATTATTTGTCTTCAACATTGTTAAACTGATAAAATACAATAAACATGAAGTTTAACTAGCGGAATAAGCAATCCATTAGAAGAGTAGGTAGAGCGTGATATCTACTATCTTCTATGATTTAAAATGTTTTCATCAATTTTTATCGTTGAGACTCATCTTAATAAATAAACCACATCATTGAATCATCCATGCACTACGGGCCAAGGATATTCATTAAATCATCAATGGGCATGACTATACCGATTAATCCCACATCATAATCATACCAAAAACTGTTCATCAATGCACTACAGGCCACTGAGGACTTTTACCACGTCATTTATAACATTACAGGTCATGATTATACCGAATGATCCATGGTCATAAATATAATGAGTCCATCTATGCACGTAAGCCAAAGATGACTTTCATCACAATATAAGCATGAGGAAGATGATAATGACATAGTAATTCAATAAAACAAGTTCAAGAATTAAATTTTAAAGGTTTATAAGTTAATTTATCCTCAAATCAATAACGTCCAAATTGTCAACATGATACTGCATTGTGGAGTAAAATTCAAGAATGCTCAGAAGAATATTTCCATGAAAAGATACTGGATGAAGCGCAAATATCCCGAATATTATACTAATTTCAGGGAGTATAAAATTTTTCCAGAATTTTTGAGGGTTAAAAAAATTACGAAACTGTAAATGAATTTTCACTCGCCATGCGGTAATCCTCATGGACAGATCATTTCCACAATTTAATAAGGAATGAATACGAAGGATCATTCACCATGAATGTGGTAATCCACATAGACAGGTTATTCCAACAGAATAATAAAGAATGGAATAACAGAAGAATTCACCAGGCATGCGATAGACAGCACAAACAATTTATTCCCAACCGAATAATAAAGAATGGAACCAGGTCATGCGTAATCCACACAGACAGGATTTTCCAACAGAATAATAAAGAATGGAATAACAATAGAATTCATCAGGCATCCGATAGACCGTACGGACAGGTTATTCACAACCGAATAATAAAGAATGAAACCAGGTCATGCGTAATCCGCATAGACAGGATATTCCAATAGAATAATAAAGAATGGAACCAGGTCATGCGTAATCCGCACAGACAGGATATTCCAACAAAATAATAAAGAATGGAATAACAGAAGAATTTCACCATGTATGCGGTACTTCGCATAGACTGGTTATTCCAACATAATAATAAAGAATGGAATAACAACCCTTACGAGTATTGAAAGAAAATAACTCTCTTCATGAATACGAAAGAATAGTACTCCTTACCTTAAAAGAAACTGGATATTGGAATAGTGAGGTAGCAGACTTCTCTTCTTCTTTCTCTCTATAATTTCTCTCTATAATAATTGCTCTAAAGCTTTAGTGAATTAGTGAGAAATGAAGGAAGAATGAGCTTCTATTTATAGAAAAATATTGTTTCGATAATTGCACGTTTTGGGGCTCAAAATATTACAGTACAATACCTTCAACTTTTCTTTCATTTTTAATTTAGTCCTGCAAGTATTATCAAACTTGCACCCCCTCCCCTAATAGTAAATCATGTGAATTAATAGTTCATTCATGTGACTCAATAGTATAATCATGTGAAAAAACTAATTACAGTATAGTACGTTCAACTATACCTCCATCTTTAATTTATATAGTCATGCAAGTATTATCAATCTTGCAGCAACTTCCCTAATAGTAAATGAATGTGAATCAATAGTACACACATATGAACAAATAGTTATATGGATGTGAATTAATAGCAATTAATTGGTCATTTATCCGAGTAATTACCCGATAACTTCCAGACATCAATTATTATCAAAATAAATGTCGATTTTCACTAACACTAATAATTCCTACACAATGGAACTATCAATTTCATCTTTAATCAACACGAACTTATTCATCATTAATATTATAATTCACAATATTTAACAATCAGGTCGTTTCCAAGAAAGATGGAGCTTTCCAATAAGGATTTCTCCCTATTGGCGCGCAATTAAGTGACCAAACTTCTCCTTGACAGAACTTCTAGACATTGTCAATATTACAAATAATAATATGAATAACTTTGTCGTCTCAATTATTGATTTAATAATATATAAAATATCATGCATATGATATTGTGACAATAACTGAATCAATAATATGAGAGATATGATGTAGCAATTACTATAGTAATAATTGAGTATAACTGAGTGACTTCTCACGTAAGCATCAATAATCAATACCGTGTGCTACTATGTAACCACGCGTATTACTGTACTTTTACTACCAGGTAGTTCAACAGTTTAACGGTAAAACTTCCGCCGTTATTTTTATAAAAAAATAAATTATGTCATTTTCTAACTACGACAATACTTTCGTTGTGGGGTCCACCAATGATTGTGTCGTCGTACGAATATTCCTTGTTAAAACAAATATTCCCCGACCAATCGAATATTATATAATCACTTGCTTACTTTGCAACATTTGTAAATATTACCCACAACTATAACATTATATTATATCCACACCATAATATTCAAAAATATATTTCGAGAGAAATTAATTTTTATTCATAAAAGTTGAGGTCTTACAGTTTACCTATTAGGTTGATGGTCCACCATACTTTTTAACATATCTATTCTCTTGAATTTATTTGATGTGGGATTCATGTGAAATATCCTAACAGTTAATTTTTCTAGTAAATATATCAACTAATTTTTCATGTAGTTGTATTAATCAAATAAATATTCATTTTGTTATGTAAGTGTAGTAGCGGTTTAATATAGACATTGAGGTACAAAATAATTTGCAGGTCTGTCTCTGTTGGATCTCAGTTTGTTTAGACATATTGATATCTCCTAATTTAAATGTTTTTTGATTTGAGGGTATCTTATTTTTTTTTTTTAAAAAACAAAGCCTTTTAAAAGGAAGATGATATTTTCAACATTAGAAATATTTATCCAGTATAATTTTACAACATATTATGCACATTATATAATAATCGTGAAATTGATATATTGTGCTTGATTAGCATTTCATGCATTGGAAATATCAAGAAAAAGAACAAGCTATTGGGGTATTACTCTTTTTGTCTGGGACATGTATTTGTTGTCTTGTTGAAATTACACACACGTAACCTTGGGAGAAAACTTAAAGAAACTTTAGCCCTAATGTTCATAAACTTTTGTATGAGTAGCTAAAAATTTGAACTCAGTTTCAACTTCGATTTTGAGCAATACTTATTGTTACCCTAAAGTTTCCATTTTTTTATTAATATATAATTTTACATATTTTATTTATTTATTTATTTATTATTACTTCTTATATTCATCAAAAAAATTCTATTGTTTCATGTAAATATTATTATTATTCCATTCGTTTTAAAAAAACTCAAATTTACTTTTTTCCTGGTAATTAAACAAGATCACGAAAGTATATATAACCATCTCTCAATGAATTATATCGATATCAACTTAAATTCGCAATTGATAGAATTAAGATTAACATCTTAATTAACTAATTCACTATATCTCCATGTGAATTATAATTAAAGAAGATTTAAGTAAAAGTTCTTATTTCATTACATGCGATGTGTAGGTATATCTCTATCCTAAACATAAATTATGAATCCCAACAACACGCAGAAATCACAACCACATGCTACTATTATTAGATTTAAACCTATATTTCGTTTCTTATTTTCATATAGATTATCATGTAATTGTTGATCAAGCAATTAAATAATTAAGCATAAATCATAATAGACAACCTGTAAATAGTCTCAGTGAATTAATTCAGAAGCATATCAACCTTCGTTATACAAAAAGATCCATTGTAGACTTAAATAAGAAAATTAGTTCATCATCAATGAATTAAAACTCAAAATTCACAAATAGTTTAGCATTCTGAATATAAGATTAAATATGAAGAGAGAGAGATTTGAAACTGTAAATAATCCTCAGATCTTCTCCTCGTTTGTCTTGAATCCCTCATGCTAACCTCCTCACTTCAATTCTCCAATTCATGATCAAAAGCTAGGGTTTAGTTAATTGTGATAATGAAGGTCCTTCTTTGCCCCTCTAGTTGCCTCTTAAAATCTCCCAAATGCGTACCAAGCCAAGCACAACAATCTATCTAGAGTCCTTACTGAATATTAAATATAAATTAATAAGAAGAGTCTTATTATTATTATTATTATTATTATTATTATTATTATTATTATTATTATTATTATTCCTAAAGGAGTTTGAGAATTAATTAATAAAAGTACTCTCAAATATCCTAATAAGATTAGGAGGCTAATTAATTAAAAGAGTTTAATTAATTATTCCTAATAAGATTGGGAGCCTAATTAATTAAATGAGTTTAATTAATTAAAATAAAATCAAATTCCTTAATTGTTATGGAGGGGTTGCCCACATCTATAAATAAGAGGAGTCTTAGAGGAGGTTATTGACGTTTTCATAGAATACGTAATTCTAATAGTTAGGAGAATACACATTTTTCTATAAGAGATAGAAAAATTAGGATTTTGCTAAATACTCATCTTCTTGAATCTTTCTTCTTCCTTGGTGGATCACCTCTAGAGGTCAAACACTTGGGTGGCTAAAGTTGGTGAACTTGTACCTGAGGAAGCTCGAATCTTCAAGGGTATGATTCTTAATCTTTCTTTTTCGTTTAATTAATAATTGTGCATAGAGGATGATCCGGGATTATGGTTTGTAAAATTTTAGAACTTTGATTTTCCACGTTTCCGCTTATTTTATGCAATTTGATTGCGTTCATGAATATTACAAATCTAACAGTAGCATTAGAGCCAAACCTTTATGCAAATTATTAATTGTTCATATTTGATATGTTTATTGATATGCGTTTAAAATAATTTAATTGGGCATAATTTTGTTGTATAAATTTTTAAAAATAAACCGTGTTGATCAGTTTCGCGAAATCCGTGATTGTATTATTTCGAAAACGTTAATCATGTTGCAGTTGCAGAATTTACCGAATATTGATCATGTTAAAATTACAAAGACTATTTTTTTTATTTTCCGAATAGAAGGATTCGCAGATTGCTTGTTGCTCCAATGATTGGCGTGAATCACTTTGATAGTTGATTATACAGGATGATGAATTCCTATATTAACTAACATATATTATTAGTGGATGGGACCCACTTTAAAATCTTGTTGCAGCAAGTTTATATTTGTATGTCTACGATTAGAATAAGTCTTGGGAGACTGGTTTCTAGCGACCGGGCTAGCGACCGGTCCCAATTTTTTTTTTTTTTAAATGTCTTCTAAATAATTTATAAGATTTATTGTAACTGAAATTTTTACAGGAAAAAGTGTTTTGGATGTCATTTTGGATACACGTAAAAAATATGTCTGTACAGACTGTTCAGACATATTTTTTACGTGTATCCAAAATGACATCCAAAACACTTTTTTCTGTAAAAATTTCAGTTCCAATAAATTTTATAAATTATTTGGGAGATATTTAAAAAAAAAAAAAAAATCCGGCCGGTCGCTAGACCAGTCCCTCATAACCGGTCGTCATAGAAGGACTGCTACGATTAATATCTATACCGTGCATCCTTTAATATATTAGATTCTTATTATTTTATAATTAAAATAAAATTTTTATTTTAATCTTAAAATAAAATGTTTATTTTAATTTTAAAATTGAATTTCATGCTAACTAATTAGAGTTGGAATTGAATTCTATGATAAGTAATTAGAGTTGAAATTAGATTCTATGTTTCCTTAAATAAAGACGTTTATTTAGATATGAAATAAGATTTCATATTATTAAAAATAAAAGAGTTTATTAGTGAATAAGAAAAAAAATCCTAATTTCCTTAAATAAAGAAGTTTATTTAGATATGAAATAAGATTTCATATTATTCAAAATAAAAGAGTTTATTTGTGAATAGAAAAAGAATCAGTCTTTCCTTAAATAAAAGAGTTTATTTAGATATGAAATAAGATTTCATATTATTCAAAATAAAAGAGTTTATTTGTAAATAGGAAAGAGAATTCGTATTTACTTTAATAAATGAGTTTTTTTTACTTGGAATTGGATTCCATAATTAATTTAAATAAATGAGTTTATTTTGATTAAAATAAAATAGTTTATTTTATTTAAAATTGGATAAATTAAAATAAAAGAGATTTATTTTGATTTAAATTTGGATTAAAATAAAGGAGTTTATTTTGATTCAAAATTAGATTTTATACTAACTAAATTTGTCCATTAAATGATATCAATATATATATTGAATGTTTATTATTCATGAGATGAATGTTATTTATTGATGCATATGGTGATGTGTATGATAATAAATGGGATTGATTATGGACTATTGACCAATGTGATTGAATTTTATTTTAGTTGGATGCATGAATGTATGGGTTTTATTAAATGGGGTCTGCGTACCTCGTCTTCTCTAACTTTTCTTAATGTAAATTCTATCTCCCTCCTATGTACTCCCCCTTGACTACTGATCAAGGTTTCTATTTATTTTAAAATAGTTTTGTAATAGGAAAAGTTAGAATTAATTTTGAAGAATTGGAGGTCAAGGAGCAAGGAGCACTTGAAGACCCGTTTGTAATGGAGCCCGGGTTTAAATGTAATAGTTATATTTAAATATTAATTCTTGCACCCCTAGGGTTTGACCTTTTGGTTCACTTGGTGGCTCTAGTGAACCAAACTATAATAAAATTTCATAATCAATCCAAGTAGAATATAGTATTCTATATGTGCATGCTTATAATATATATATTATGCAAACATGCTTCACATGTTAATTAATATGACACATATTATATATATATATATGTGTGTGTGTGTGTGTGTGTGTGTGCATGCGCCCTAAACAAGATGAGACAAATTAACAACAAACCCCTCAAATATTTTATATTAAGTTGTAACGTTCAAAGATATTTAGAATATCGAACGCCGCCTTCTAGCATGATAGAAACAATAAAGTATTGAATATTTAATATGAGTTTGTTGTGCACACACAAGGCAAATATTAAATTTTTAAGATGTTGTTTTTATTACATATGATATTTATAAGGAATTGAACATTACTGCTTTGTTGTGCACACATAAGGGCTGTAGTTTTCTCTTCAGTTATATGGAAATGCTGGGTCTGACTTAACTTAAATCATTTTTGTATGGATGTGCACACACTTGACAATTATGATTTAAGAGGCAAAATACAAGGAGTTACATAGTTGATGTAATTGACAAGAGTTGTTTACCTATTTATTTATATATAGTTTGTTGTGCACACACAAGGCTATATACATTTGAAATGGGATCCTTATTCTCACTAGCATATCTTTAATTAGATATTGCCGAACTATATATATTGAGGGTAATATAGTTTGAAGAAAATAGTGGGAGATACCAATTTAAAATAAGACCTAATTATTTTGGTAATTAATAAAAGAATGTATGCTAAAATATTGTTAAAAACAAATTCATTTACAGAAGTTTACAATGTTTAATATTACTATCATTGCGTAGCATATTAGATGTTAAATTAGCCGGACCGAATTACTCGGATTGGTTAAGGAATATGAGAATAGTTCTCATGGCGGAAAAGCTATCTTATGTCCTTAGTACTCCTATCCCTGCAATGGTTGCAGACAATGCCTCTGAGAAAGAGATTGTTACTTTTAAAAAGTTGCAAGATAATGCACAGTTGGCTCAATGCATCATGCTCGCATCCATGAGTAACGAGTTTCAGCATCAACATGAAACTATGGATGCTCCTACTATATTCCTGCACATCAAGTAGTTGATGGTGAGGAAATTAGGACTAATAGATATCAAATATCTAAGGAGCTCTTCCGATCTAGAATGACTGATGACACTATAGTATAGATAAAAGTCCTTAACATAATCAATTTGATTGATCAATTAGGACAACGGGTTTTGTCATGGATGGAAAGTTGAGCCAAGATTTGATCTTGCACTCACTCCAGGACTCTTTTCATAATTGTTGTGAATTTTTTCATATGAACTAGCTAGATATCAGCCTCGCTGATTTGCTTAACATGTTAAAAAATGTTGAGAGTCATTTTCCAACCAAAAAAGACCAAGTCTTACTGGTAGGGGCCAAAGGATATTCTGAAAAGAAGAAATATTCAAAGAAGGTAAATAGAAAGGCAAAAACAAAGGATAATAAGAACAAAACTGATACGGATAGCAAAGGAGTTTGCTTCCACTGCAATAAGCCTGGACACTGGAAAGAAACTGGGAGAAGCATCTTGTAGAGGCTAACCAATGAAGTTTAGTGAAGTTTCAGTTACAAATACAAATTTGTTCATGATTTAAAATAAATGTTTCTTTAAGTCAATGTTCTACTTTGGTATTGGATACCGACTTTGGTTATCATAAATATAGATTTATGAAGGGACCAAGCAGAAGTAGAAAGCTAAACAAATATAACTAATCCTATTTGTGGAAAATGAAGCAAAGGTTGCTACATTAGCCATAGAAACATAACTTATAGTTTAGCAATGCCTACAGGCAAATTTATTAAGTCAATAAGTTGTTATTGTACTCCAGTTCTTGTTAGAAATATTATTTTCATTTTATTGTTGGACAATGAAATCTTTGGCATTATATTTAAGAACAATTGTTGTTCTATTTCTAATAATAATGTTTTGTATAGAACATGAATATTACTTAATAGATTTTCTATACTTGACTTACATGAAAAATTATTTTATAAATTGAAAAAACTAGTATAAGAAAATGAGATGATCATTAAAAGAGTTGAATGTGTGTATTTGCTGAAATACAAGTGTGAATTATTTGAAAGGTTCAAAGAATTCATAAGTGAAACAAATTGGCAAAGTATAAAGATTCTTTGATTAGATCAGTGAATAAATACTTATGCTATAAGTTTCTATATCATCTCAAATGGTTTTCTCATAATGGACACCTTCCGATACGCAATAATTGATTAATATATCTGAAAGGAAAAATAGTACCTTGTTGGACATAGTATGGTCCAACAACTGAAGTGGTTGCTGCACCGGCGCATCAACACCCCATCAGACACCTGTTCGGTGGCATAATCCATAAATAAGAGATAGATGTGGCAGTCCTCCTCGTATTAGTCCTTGTAAGCAATGTCGAATAGAAAATTTTATGATTGTTGTAAGACCCAACTTTTATGAATAAAGATTAATTTTTCTCGAATTATATTTTTGAATATTATGGTGTGGATATAATATAATGTTATAGTTGTGGGTAATATTTACAAATTTTGCAAAGTAAGCAAGTGGTTATATAATATTCGATTGGTCGAGGAATATTCGTTTTAACATGGAATATTCGTACGACGACACAATCATTGGTGGATCCCACAATGGAAGTATTGTCATAGTAAGAAAATGACAGAATTATCTTTTTATAAAAATAACGGCGGAAGTGTTACCGTTAAAATTGCTGAACTACCCAGTAGTAAAAGTACAGTAATACGCGTGGTTGCATAGTAGCACACAGTATTAGTTATTGATGTTTACGTGAGAAGTCACTCAGTTATACTCAATTATTACTACAGTAATTGTTGCATCATATCTCTCATATTATTGATTCAATTATTGTCACAGTATCATCTGCATAATATGATATATTATTAAATCAATAATTGAGATGACAAGATTGTTCATATTATTAAATTGTAATATTTACAATGTCTAGAAGTTCTGTCAAGGAGAGGTTTGGTCACCTAATTGCGCGTCAATAAGGAGAAATCTTTATTGGAAAGCCCCCTCTTTCCTGGGAATGACCTAGTTATTAAATATTGTGAGTTATAATATTGATGATGAATAAGCCCGTGTTGATTAAAGATGAAATTTATAGTTTCATTGTGTTGAAATTATTTGTGTTAGTGAAAATCGACATTTATTTTGATAATAATTGATGTCTAGAGGTTATATTGTTCAATCGGGTATTCGGGGCACTTTTTGTGTTGGAGTACTATTTACGAGTTACTATTCATGAGTTACTATTCATGATTTACTATTCACGGAGTGCTATTCACCCAAAAAGATATTTCTTTTTAGTCCAAATCATTTTAGGGTACAATATTATTCCATGACGAGATGTGCTAATTTTTCAGACCGTTGGTTGAAGTTATAAAAGTGAATCAATATGGACCGCTGGTGGAAAGTTATAATAGTGAATCAATATGGATCGCTGGTTTAAAGTTTTAATAGTAAATCAGTATGGGCCCGTTGCTTTAAGTTTTAATAGTAAATTAATATGGACCGTCCGTTTAAAATTAAATCAATCTGGACCGTTCATGAATTAATTACTATTCAGTCCATTCTCCTATAAATAGAAAACCATTCCTTCATTATTTCTTACGAATTCACTAAAACTCTAGAGAGAGAAACTATAGAGAGAAAGAAGAAAGGTATTTTGCTTCCTCACTTTTCCAATATCCAGTTCTTCTAGGGTAAGGGGTATTATTTCTTTCTTATTCATGAAGAGAACTTCTGTTATTCCATTCTTTATTATTATGTTGGAATAACATGTTATGCGAAGTAACACATACATGGTGAAATTCTTCTTTTATTCCATTCTTTATTATTATGTTGGAATAAACCTGTTTATGCGAAGTACTGCATACATGGTGAAATTCTTTTATTATTCCGTTCATTATTATTCTGTCAGAATATCCTGTCTGTGCGTTTACGCCGGACCTGGTTCCATTATTTATTATTCTGTTGGAGTAACCTGTCTGTGCGGTCTATCGCATGCATGGTGATTTCTGTTGTTATTCCATTCTTTATTATTCTGTCGAAATATCATGTCTATGCATTTACACCGGACTTGGTTTCATTATTTATTATTCTGTCAGAATATCCTGTCTGTGCGTTTACGCTAGACCTGGTTCCATTATTTATTATTCTATCAAAATATCCTGTCTGTGCGTTTACGCCAAACCTGGTTACATTATTTATTATTCTGTTGAAATATCTCGTCTGTGTGTTTACGCCGGACCTGGTTCCATTATTTATTATTCTGTCAAAATATCCTATCTGTGCGTTTACGCCGGACCTGGTTCTATTATTTATTATTCTGTTGGGAATAACCTATCTATGTAGTCTATCATACGCATGGTGAATCCTTCTGTTATTCCATTCTTTATTATTCTGTTGGAATAACCTATCTATGTGGATTACCACATTCATGGTGAATGATCCTTTGTATTCACTCCTTATTAAATTGTGGAAATGATCTATATACGTGGATTACCGCATAGCGGGTGAAAATCCATTTCCAGTTTCATATATTCTGTTATACTTAGTTGGTTAAAGATTTGGCTTCTATATTCCATGAAATTAGTTGAATATCCTTGATATTTGCACTTCATCTAATATCTTTTCATGGAAATATTCTTCTGAGCATTTTTGAATTTTACTCCACAAAGAAGTATCATGTTGACAATTTGGACGTTATTAATTTCTTGATAAATTAATTCTTGAACTTGTTTTATTGAATTATTATGCCATTGTCATCATCCTCATGCTTATATTATAATGAAGGTCAACTTTGGCTTACGTGCATAGATGGACTTAGTATGATTATGACCAGAGATCATTCGGCATAATCATGTCTTGTAATGTTATAAATGATATGGTAAAAGTCCTCAGTGGCCTGTAATGCATTGATGGACAGTTTTTGGTATGATTATGACCAGGGAGTGTTTGGTATAGTCATGACCATTGATGATTTAATTAATATCCTTGGCCCGTAGTATAGGGATAATTAGATGATGCGTTTTATTTATTAAGCTGAGTCTCAGCGATAAAAATTGATGAAAACATTTTATACCATAGAAGATAGTAGATTTTATTCTCTACTTGACCCTTCTAATGGATTGCTTGTTTCGCTGCAGTTAAACTTGATGTCTATTGTATTTTATCAGTTTAATATTGTTAAAGACTATTGATAATTTATTCTGCATTATCATAGTCATAATATTTCTTACTGGGCTAGTAGAGCTCACCCTTTCTTTCATTGTTCTCTTCACGAAATGAGAATATAGTTGGGACGAGTTGGGGAAAGGAGTGATGGTCCAGATGATAGCATTAGTAGTCCTCACTATTCTGTTAAATAGTGTGACAATAAATGTAATGAGGACTCCATTGAGTGTGGATATTGTTTAGATGACAATATTCTTATTAAAACTCTCAGTTTATGTTTTGTTGTATTTTACACGACAGTTGTATTATTAAGTTGTATTTGTATTTTTGTACCATGTATTTGGTGACTCAGAATAGACGATGTATACCTATTTTGGGGGCATAACAGTTGGTATAAAAGCCTAAGGATATGATCCCTGGCTGAGATGTGAGATAAGAACTAGGAGGGGAGAGACGGGGAATTCCTTCGATAGTATGACCTACATAAGTTTATTTGATATTTAATTGGTCAGTTAGAGTATAGGGATAATATGTAATATGCTAATTAACCATTGCTTTGTGACAGTGTTTGAAAATGGCATCTGAAATTGTTGAGATAAGCAATGGAGTAAAATAGTATGACTGTATCACAGTAGGAGGCTAAGTTTGCGGAGTTATCCCTATTTGCATCCCATTTAATCGATAATGAGGAACGAATGACGCGAATGTTACTAAGAGGTTTGAAACCCTATATACGTCAATACCTCATTTCTCATAAACTTTTTTTATATTAAGATGTTGTGAATATGGCTCAGTTATTGGACCGCGATAATGAGTTAGTACAAGCAAAAGGTAACGACCAACAACACGATAATAATCGTACCGGTGGCAACGACCATCGGAACAATGATAACCATCGTGGGATAAATTATCATGCCAAGAACGGTAACCACTTCGGTGGTAATCATGGAAAAGATAATAGAACTGAAAATTTCAAGAAGAGAAGTTCATTTAGCTCGATTTTGTCGTATAGTGAAGTCAAGTCCAGGTGGGACGATGGCACCAAAGGAGGATACATACAAAACAAAGTCGGTGGTTTCAGGAAGAGCATTTTTTGTGACTTCTCAAAAAGTGAGTAACCTAAACGAAGTTAGTACATGTTAGTTAATTATAAATTTTAGCAAAGTCTATACTTTATTAGATACAGGTTCTACCCATTCTTTTATCTCTCTTGCTTGTGTTCAACGTTTAAATTTGACTCTGGAGAAGTTAGACTTTGACTTATCTGTTTAAACTCCATTGGGAGAAACCTTCATTACATCAACGGTTTATAAGTCTTGTTTAATTCATATCGATAACCGCACGTTACCTGTCAATCTTATTTCTTTGAAAATACTTGCATTTGATGTCATTTTAGGGATTAATTGGTTAACTACTCATCATGCTAAAATCGATTGTTTTCGTAAGGTTGTTAGCTTTCATATTCCTAACCAACCTATTATGCGAATTCAAGCAACCAAACCATTAAAATCCATCACTGTCATCTCAAGCCATAAAGCTATTCATTTATTGAAAAACGGATGTCAAGCTTTCTTAGCTCATGTCACGGATCTAAACAAAAATATGTCAGTTTTGAATGATATTTCTATTGTTAATGAATTTCTTGACGTATTCCCTGAAGAACTTTCTGGCCTACCCCCAGATCATGAAATTGAATTTTGTATCGACCTTGAATCCGGTACAAAACCCATTTTCGAAGCCTGATATCGAATGGCTCCTATTGAACTTCAGGAGTTAAAAACCCAACTACAGAAATTGTTAGACGTCTCCTTGGGGTGCTCCTGTTCTATTCGTGAAAAAGAAAGATGGAAGTATGCGACTTTGTATTGATTATCAAGAGTTGAATCATGTCACCATAAAAAATAAGTACCCGTTACCTCGTATTGATGATCTGTTTGACCAGTTGCAAGGCTCCAAATTCTTTTCAAAGATCGATCCTCATTATGGATATCATCACTTGAAGATTGAAACTGATGACATTCCAAAGACTGCTTTCAAAACTCGGTACGGGCATTATGAATTCCTAGTCATATCTTTTGGATTGACTAATGCTCCTACTACCTTCATGGACATGATGAACCGAGTATTCAAGGAATATTTGGATCACTTTGTGATCTTCTTTATTGATGACATCCTTATATACTCCAAAACCCGTGAAGACCATGAGCAACACTTGAGGCTGATACTTCAAAAGCTTCGTGAAAATAAGCTATATGCCAAGTTGAAGAAATGCGAGTTCTGGCTTGAGGAAGTAGCATTCCTTGGGCACATAGTATCAAGTCATGGAATATCTGTTGACCCGACAAAGATTGAAGCAATTCAAAGTTGGGAGCAACCTAAGTCAGTGACCGAAGTACTTAGCTTTCTCATAATCTTTCAGTTTTCGTGACGCATACGCAACGACTCTACCGTTCTAAATAAGCACACAGCCAAGTCCTTTATGCAATGCATCACTATAAACCAAAAAATTTCCTGTATCATCCAGAAGAGATAACACAGGTGCTGAACTCAACCTCTTCTTTAATTCTTGAAAGTTTTCCTCACACTTATCCGTCCAAACAAATTTCACCGATTTCCTGGTCAAATTCGTTAACGGAGTTGCGATCTTGGAGAAATCTTAAATGAATCTTCTGTAATAACCTGCCAATCCGAGAAAACTTCTTACTTCTGACGGCATCTTCGGCTGATCCCAGTTAATCATAGCTTCGACTTTAGAGGGGTCCACCGAAATTCCATCCCTATCAATCACATGTCCTAGAAATTGTACTCTTTCAATCAAAAATTCACATTTTGAAAACTTGGCATACAACTTCTCCCTTCTCAATGTCTCTAATGTCACCCTCAAATGCTCTTCATGTTCTTCCTTGGTTTTCGAATATACCAAAAAGTCATCTATAAATACCACTACGAATTTATCCAAAAACGGCTTGAACACTCCATTCATTAAGCCCATAAATGCTGTAGGAGCATTTGTTAGACCAAATGACATTAACAAAAATTCGTAGTGACCATATCGTGTTCTGAACGCTATATTCGGTACATCCTCTGGTCTCACCTTCAATTGATGATAACCACACCTCAAATCTATCTTTAAAAAGTATCTTGCTCCCTTTAACTTATCAAACAGATCGTCGATTTTCGGTAATGGATATCTATTCCTAATCTCGACCTTATTCAGTTCTCTATAGTTGATGTAGAGCCGTATTGTCCCATCCTTCTTCTTTACGAATAAAATCGGCGCTCCCCACGATGATACGCTTGGTTGGATATACTTCTTGTCTAGTAATTCTTGTAGTTGGACCATCAGTTCTTTCATCTCTACCGGTGCCATTCGGTACGGTGCCTTTGATATTGGATCCGTTCCTAGAGCCAAATCGATCACGAATTCAACTTCTCTATCTGGAGGAAGTCCTGGAAAATCATCCGGAAATACGTCTGCGAAATCTCTCACTAATAGTATCTCATCTATTTTTGGATTCTCTTTACGACTATCAACTATGTAAGCTAGATATCCTACACAGCCTTGCCTTAACAACCTCCTGGCCTGCATCATCATCAGACAGCTAGCTTGTCTAGGCGACTTGCTACCATAAAACACAACCTTTGAAGGAGTCATAAGGTTAATACGCTTCTTCTGGAAGTCAATTACTGCCCCATAATTGGATAACCAGTCCATACCCAAAATAACATCGAATTCTCCAAGTAGAATAGGGATAAGATCTACGTTCATGATATTACCCTTAATATCCACTCTACAGTTCTTATGCACGTACTTAACAGGGATTAT
This sequence comes from Panax japonicus, assembly GCA_020205505.1. Classification (NCBI taxonomy): domain Eukaryota; kingdom Viridiplantae; phylum Streptophyta; class Magnoliopsida; order Apiales; family Araliaceae; genus Panax; species Panax japonicus. Next base: position 23,622,004 of record CM035099.1, read on the forward strand.
TTCTCTATTCTCAACTTCTATGTTCATGGGGTATTCTAACTCGTCCTTAAACAATTCTAAGTTCTCTGCAAAGTTATCGGATATAAATGAACAAGTACCACCCGAATCAAATAATACATAAGCATTAACGTTTTTGATCGAAATGATACCTGACACCACATCACGAGACTGCACTGCGTCCTGCATTGTCAGGTTAAATGTCCTAGCGATCGGTCAGTTGGTTACGGTTGGTCCCGTGATAGTAAGAGTGCTTTCACCGGTATTTCCTCTATTTCCTCCTGAACCCGTCCCTCCAGATCCCTTCTTAGGACAATCCCTTGCAAGATGATCCTTTGAGCCACAAGTGAAGCAGGCACCCTTCTTTGGGTTAGGCCAGTTAGGTGCTATGTGGCCTTCTTGACCATAATTGTAGCACACTTGTTTTCCCATCATGCAAACTCCCAGATGAGTTTTTTTATAGGTTGGGCATGATTCAATCTTCTTCTTCTGCCCTCCTTGTTGACTTCCAGCTGACGAGTTATCAGACCATATCCTCTTTTGATTATGGCTACCCCCCGTGCTACTCCCACCAGATTTGTTATTTTCTTCATTCTCACTTTTCTTCTTATTTTGATCCTGATTATACTTAGTTGCCGCATCGCTTCCACCTTCAGCGAGTATGGCTTTCTCTAACACTCCAGCAAAAGTGTTCAATTGGAACATTGACACCTTGCTATACAACCAGGGCTTCAGTCCCTACTCGAATCGTCCCGCCTTCCTCTCATCGGTATGCACTTGGTATATGGCGAACCTAGCCAACTCATTGAACCTTGCCGCATAATCTGCTACGGACATACTCCCCTGTTTCAATTCCAAAAATTGAACTTCCATTTGATTATGCGAATTGGTCAGAAAGTATATCTCAAAGAATACCTCTTTGAATCTCTCCCAGGTTATTACACCTTCACCTCCCCGTACTTTGTTTGCCTTCCACCAATAACTGGCTTCAGACTTCAGCATGAATGTTTTATACGCGGTCTTCTGGTCTTCCTTTACTCTAGCAACATCGAACATCTTCTCCATCTCCATAACCCAGGTCTGAGCTTCGATTTGGTTTATGGAGCCCTTAAACTCTGGCGGTCCCATCGCCTTAAAATCCTTGAACGAGGTGATTGGTGGAGCTTGTGGTTGATTGTTAATTTCTCCGGCTAAAAGGTTCACCAATTACTGAACAGGGTTAGCATTGGCGTCATTGTTGTTATTCATTGGTTCTTCTTGTGCTTGTTGACAATTTTTTCTTCTTCTAGGCGCCATATTTCTGTTAAGAACATACGCTTATTAGGTCTTTATTCAATCCCTTAAACATTTAAGGCTTAACTATAACATTTAATCATAATCACTTAACACATTATATCAATAAACTCTGATATTTTATTCAATTCAAAAGTTTAAACGTCATAAGATAGCATCACTGCTATTTACATCCACTATCTTGAGAGAAAGAATCTACAGGATTTAAAACATTAAAATATTCCTTTGTTTATAAACACATCAGAATTTACATCTTTAACTACCAGATAATTTTCACATAATTAAACTAATACTATCACTGCCTATTAAGGCACTGAATAGCCTTGCCATGTTCTTCTTCCATAGTGCAAGACATTGTCCTGCGATCTAGCTTATATGATGGTAGACCTTCAAATTGGATTGGATACTTCATAACTCGATCCTGGGCCGCATCCATTGAATTATGAAGTTTAGAGTACGTCTCCCCAAGCTTAGCCTTCTTTGCATGACAATCCTTTTCAGCAAGATCAGTACGACGTGACTCTCTTACCTAGCCCTCCTCTACTAATGCTAGTCTTTCTGAGCTCTCTTTCAGATCTTTCTTCAACATCCCTATTTCTTCGTTTTTCTCCTCAGTTTGACCCTTCTCAGTGAACCAAATCCCCACTCCACATTTCCCAAACATGTGTGAAGAGTCACAATTTCCCCATCCTTTCGCTCGATGGTACTCTGCTGCATAACAGTCCTCTCCCTCATCTCCTGAACAGTATCTTGCAACTCTATGTTATGATCATAAAGTGCATCATACATCTCAGCTTCAATGGAGTACGGTGGGAACTCCTCTTCCTCCTCTTCTTAATCAGAATCCTCCTCTGGATCGGTCTCAGGCTCATGCTCCCGACCAACAACAGTGATCAATGAAGATGGCTCTCTCTGTACCAACAATTCCCTGACGACATGAATATCTCGGGGCTCCTCCTCTATAGGTACTCGGGGTTCCTCCTCCCTAGCACGACTAGCTCCTCTAACATCCGACATCCTGACAACAAAATTTAAGTTTAATTACTAATTCGTGCTAGCGAACACATAGATTAACATATAAGCAAATAAAATCTTTTATTATCTTCAATGAATTTAGAAATTCATTTCTTATAACTTGATAAGAGTTTACAACTACTATGTTCTTAATCTCCTATAAGGCTATTACCTAAGGTTGTTTCCCCACCTAAGGTTCATAACCTACGGCTTTGATACCAACATGTGATGTAATACCCGAGAATTTCCACGTATTATTAAATGAATATATTAATGGAAATGAACAATTTCGTGTTATGATATGAGATAACTCAATTATATTAAATAATTGAATAATTGAGGATATGTGGAGTTTGTGGTAAACTCGTTGAAAGCATTGTGTGGCATGGTGATGGAAATACTAATAGTAATATTAATTGTTAATTGTTGTTGTAATATACTATTAGTTATTAATTGATAATGATTATGGAAAACCCATAAATGGGTGGATTAATTAATATTGATGTTAATTAATTAAGGAAGTGCATGATTAATTTATTTAACATAAGTGAGTAAGTTAGTAATATAATAATATTATATTGATAGTTATGTGCATGTGAACAATAATATAAATATATCATATAGTGTAGTGTGACACTATTTGACTATATATTAAGTCTTATAAAACTATATTGCTTGGACATTGTAATTAAACATATTGAAACTATGTGTTATAAATATATTATCTATGTGACAATATGTATATGGGCATGTATGGAAATTATATACCATGAACTATTAAAGTATATCAGTGTGATAAAATGTACATAGATTATATGTATATTACATTTCCATATTCTATATACTACATTGAAACCATAATTATTAAGTATGATATTTAATTAGAATATATGGTTGAGATGTGTATTAAAAATATAACATATGAGTGTGGATGTGTAGGAGTATACAAGAATACTAGTTAAATTGTTTGTCCCAAATTGATAGTCCCATTTTACTCTCATTTCCCATTCACGTGTGCTAGAAAAAGGCTAGCCTATGTTCTTCATTTTCTTCCAACTCTCTAGCTCATGATCATGCGGGAGTGGTGATCATGATGAGTTCTAACAACCAATCTAACAACTATTTGTTAACCCCCATGCAATCCTTTAACATATGAGTTTGATTTAGGGGAGAATGTTATTGTCTAGTTCTTTGATGTTCTATAAGTATGAGCTCTCCTTCCATTTTTCTAAGTGTTAGAGAATTGCTAGGTGAGAATTGAGAGCATACAAGCATCCTTAAGAGTTTAAGAGTTCAAGTGGTAGCAAATTCTTTCACATTACAAAGGTATAATTCCATTACTAGATTTCCAATTTCAGTCTCTATAAAAATGGAGTTTTGGTCTTGAAATTCAAATTCTTGAATTCATGGAATTGTATGTTAATGAGGTTGGGTAATGTCCTTGTAGATGTTATATGGTCATATAAGCTTGCTGCAATTGATTTATAAGTGTTTAAACCCATTTGGTGAATAAATTGTGGTAATTGGCTAGTCAATTGCCGAAGCAGACTGTTTTGCGTCTGAACTAGGCACGGCGCAGCTGCGCCACATTTGTATTGAGGCATAGCGTAGCTGCGCCGGTTGCTGAGTTTAGTTTTTAGCTTCTATTTTCAAGTCTGATCCATATGAGCTAGTAGTTATGACTTAAGCTAACATCTGAACATGTGTATGATGGATATGTTGACCTAATGTGAGCATGTTTTCATAGACTTGCATGATTAATGAAGATATATGGTTTAAATGGAGATTTGAACCTTAAGTTTTGAAAACCAACTATGTTAAAGATCATGTTCTACAAATTATGAACCTAGTAAGCTATACATGACTAATTTTGCATATAGATGGGCATGTTGTAGTGTATTTAGTCCTTTGAGCATGGTCGAACTTATTACGCCTTGTGTTAGAAATATTTTCAAGAAGAGACTTAGCCTAGTATGTTAACTTACATGATTGCTACATGCTGTAAATTTTGACTTTGCAAAGCATGTTAGTGTGACTTAGACATGCATGAATAAACCTTTAACTTGTGTTTATGTGATTAGCAAAGAAACATGATCATGTTGAACCTATTAGCAAACTTTGAATGTGAATATTATCAAGATACCATGAGGACTAAAATCTGAAAATTGTGAACATGGTTGATAACACTCTTAGACTTGCTCATGTAGTATAAATGTATACATACCATGCATGTGTGGCATATTTCAAGAAAAACATGAACGAAGCCTATTTTCAACTAAAGCGGTGTTGGTTTCACATATGCGTTATGAATATATACAAGCATGCCTAATATGAGTTTTATAACTATCTTGTATGTTTAGAAAGCAAGCATGCTAGACTTTGTGGTTTCATGACCTCGAATGACTTTAAATTATTGAAGTGATCAAACTTAGAACCATGTTATGCAAGAAGGGACCTAGATTGATCTAAGAAGCATGTGAGAGCCTTTAACATGTCAAAATACATTAGGTACGATTTTGCATTCGAGACCGGACAGAACCCATAAGGCATCAGCTTAGTCTTGGTAGGGTCAGGGGACGGCGCAGCTGCTCCAGTCCTAGGCCTAGCCATGGCACAGCTGCGCCAGTCTGGAATCCCAGAAAATGAATTCTGATATTTTGGATAGTAACTTACATGATACTTATGATGCTAAATGTGATCTAAAACCTACTGATGTACTTATATATGTGTGATGCTTAGTTGATAAGTCGGTGTTGCATTGAAATGAAAAGTCCATGAGTAGAAGAGGTCATAACCTTGGGCATTCTTGATTTGTTTATAAAATGACTAAGTGTTTGGTTCATGATTACTTATAAACTGATTTTGTACCATATGTGCATACTTGTATCGTGTTAAGCTTGATTAAAGACTGTGTTAGCTAATTAACATCTTGAACATATAATGCGTTATAAATAGGGTTCAAAAGTGTTGATTTATTAACGTGGATAAACTACGCTTAAGGCAAGTTCCCTAAACTTACTCTAATTATTATTGAGCAAGTTTCTTTGAACCTTACTTTTATTGAGCAAGTATCCGAACCCTATTATTATTGTTGTGCAATATCATTGCATTATACCGTAAGCTTATCCTTTTGAATACAAGTTAGATTACTTTGTTAAACCCTTGTGAAAGCTATTATTCATGTTAAAATTGGTATTGTCCTTGAATATTGTGAAAGAGTCGATGCCATTTGATTCGGTTAGACTATATGAATGTTTATAATAACACTGTCCAAACCAATTGATTGGTCGGAAATCTTGAAAATTGAGTTGGACAACCCTTTTGGTAAGGGGAGTGTATGTTGTTGGAAACCCCAACACATGAATAAATATTATTGTGGTGTTATGCATAACGTAAAGTATTGTAGACTGATCATCTATAGTACTTGATATTTTTATTTATCAGATTAATATTTGTAACTCTAGTGGAAGTTCCATAGTCCTTAGTGACTGCTGAGTATAAATTGCTTATCTAGTTGGATACATTGTTAGCCGTTAAATTCATATATATCTTTTGATTTTTATTGAATTGTCATATCCCTTATTCATTATGTTATTCTGACACTTTGAACTATCCTAGAAATAACCCTTCGATATTTCAAACCTTGTGATATTATATCCTACACCCTTGTTGTATATTACTTGCTGGGCAATTTGTGCTCATCCTTGCTTATTAAAACGTTTCAGTTAAGGAGGAACATTGAGGTGTCTCTGGAATAGACAAGGGCAAGGGCAAGGCTACCGACTAGCTTGTTCTTTTATGTTTAAAATCTATTATATTGTACTAAGACTATGTTTAAGCTTAAGTAGGATTATGTAATAGGTCTTTGTTTGATACAATTATGTAATCTATTAAGTACTGTAGATTACGAGACTTGGGGGAATAATTATAATAAATCATTGTATATTATTCTAAAGTAGATTTTCCATTGTGTATGCATTATTTAGTTATTATGGTTTTGCCATGACAACGTGATGAACCAAATTCGAGTGACCAAGTGGAGGTCCGAATTTGGGGGCGTCACATGTTACACTCCCAAATCCGACACTTTTATTTCCACAGGATTTGATGTTCACTGTACAAATATCATCTATCTATCTACCCATAAATAAATGCAAACCATGCAATAGCTATAAATAATAAATAAATCTCCCCTTATGGGGTTACATCAACTACATAATAATAAAATCCCAAGCTGCTCTAACCTTAAACATATGTGCGGAATCATAAACAAATAATAAGTCTTTAAATAACATAAATCCTGAATATCATTACATAAACACATAAATAACCAGTCTTCATTACTTGCTAATCTTGCCCTTGCATTTACTAGTGGAAGGCTCGTCTGATCTTTCGTTCTTAACTGCAATGTTATTATTACGCAAGAGTGAGCACGATTGCCAAAAAGTATAACAATATAACAAATGAATAATACATGCGAATAAATCAAAGACTTCTGAAATAGGAAACTCAACTTTTGAATCAGGAATGAGTAACAAGAAACAAAAGAACTTCTGAGGGTCATAAGACCTTGAACTATATCCTAGGTTGTCAAATGTTTATACTTGAAACCTTTAATAGTCATAAGAATATGGACTCTTCTTCTCGTACTTAGGGGGATCAACCCTTAGTTCCATACTATGCACAATATCTTAACGCTAATGCATAAGTAATCCCCTATACAGGGTTGTTCATCTCAGTTTGACATTAGAGTCCGCACCAAAGGAAGTTTGGTTTGGAATATTTCATTAAGGGTTTTGAAATTTAGAATGCTCATCAACTATGGACTAGTCGAATCATTAAGAGTTCACTAGTCTAACAAAGTTCAACAGTAGCTCATAGTTTAAAATTGAATAGCAATCTCAAAAGGTATACAATAGAATAATTATTGTATAACAGAATCATAATTTGAAAGGTTAATACATTTTAATATAATAAAATGCACTTGATCAATAATAACGAGAATTTGTTCAACATAAAGAGATAACTTATAAGCTCATATAAAGATAACGAGTAGGGTTAGGAAACTTGCCTCGTGCGTAGATTACACGTTAATTAAACTCGTTCCTTGATTTAAATGCTACATATCATTTACGTTCACAATACCTAGTCAATTATAACAAACTAGTCATCACAAGTTCATTCTTTTTGTCTAACTCAAATTCATGACTATACTTAGTCAAATTATTACACTCATTGTCACAAGTAACACTTTATGAACAATAAGCTAACTATGCATTCAATCATTCAATTCACACGTACATGTGTTATTGACATGCTAAGAATTTATTTTTACACCTCATTATATGCCTAAAAAGTTTTTATGTTCATTAGATTAAGTTACCAACACATTGCTAGACTTAAACATTTTAAAAACTAATTTCTGGACCATTCTGCTAAGTGGCGCTGCGGCCCCACTTTTATACTAGGTCTTAGCGCTGCGGCGCCGTGGCGCTGCGGCTTGGGTATCTGGCATTGCGGCGCGAGTCTTAGGGAGTTGGCGCCACGGCGCTAAAATTCGGTTTCTGAATTTCCAGTTCGCGAAGAACACAGAAACATGCGAATTTAACAATTCATGGTCATTGAATTCACCAGATTAAACATACCGACATGTTAGAATTCGTATATAATCATTACCCAACATTTATAGAGTGATTTTAACCAATTAAAACACATAATTATAGAATTAAAACATACAAATTTCACCGTTCTTGGTGTTCATGAAGGTTTTGAACAAAAACATAAAATTTTAACAACACGGATTCGTTATAACACCAAATCCATCCATTCAAATTTTGTTTCCTTCATTTTAGCATGCATAATTTTAAACAAGTGGAAATTTTACAAAATAATTTATGCTAGACATATTAAAATCACGTATAAGGGCCATATGGCCATATTCTATACTCTATAACTTTTGAAGCCATAACATACGTTAATATTATAAAATTGATGATATAGAAACCTATATAATATATAATAAAACATGTTATGCTAATCATATTATCACATATATCCATATAACAACAAAATTTCCCATTTACAGAGATTTAACAAAGAGATTGGAAACCATTTTCCTGAAAGCTTAATGACATAAAAAAATGAGAATTGGGTTGGAGAGAATTACCCAGAGCGTAGAGTGAGTATAAATAAAAATCACTTTTTCAGATACTACTTCAATCAAAGAGTTTTCTCCCACAATTTCTCTGAATTCTTTCTGAACTCTATCTAAATTCTCTGACTCTCAGTTGAAGACTTAATAGGAAAGTATGTAAAACAAAGCAACTGACCATTTATGCGCAGAGTTGAGGTCAGTTAGTCCATACGTGGTTTAACAGCCCCCAACTCCTCTTAAGGCCTCGTTTGGCTATCCTTAAAGGCTTATATCCAATTAATTTAATTAAACTATTATAATACAGTTTAAATAATGTCACACTCCTTTATAAAATAAATCCAATATCTTATTTAATTTAATTAAATAACATATAATAATTTCTCATAAATCCGTATAGTCACATAATTAAATTTCTCATTTATTAATAATGTCAAATTATTAAATCTCTAATTAATTATTAAATTAATTAAAATACTATTAGGCTTATTAAATATTTCTTTTATTACAATAAGCTCACATAATTACATACTTCGAATAATAAAAAAAATTTCCACATTAATTTAATAAATATAACACATATAATTAAATTAATCTACCGCAATTTCATCAATTAATTATTTAATCTAATAATTAATTCATCGAAAAATATTTATTTAATCCAATAAATATTAAAATTAAATTAAAAAATCTCGGTTGTCACATGTAAAATCATGATGGAGGCGCACAACACACCGTTTGCAATCCATCCTGGGAGTACCAAAATGTATCGTGATCTTCGACATACATTTTGGTGGAGCAATATGAAGAGAGAGATAATGGGGTTTGTCTCAAGGTGTCTAACTTGTCAACGAGTGAAGGCGGAGCATCAAGTGCCAAAAGGACCATTGCAACCACTTGGAATTCCAGAATGGAAGTGGGAGCATATTACCATGGATTTCGTTACTAGTTTTCCCAAGGTTTCTCAAGGCATTGATGCGATTTGGGTCATTGTTGATAGATTGACCAAGTCTGCTCATTTCCTATCGATATGAGAAACTTATACACTTGAATGTCTTACTAGTATGTATATAAACGAGATTGTAAGATTGCATGGTATGCCAATATCCATAGTTTTTGATCGAGACCCAAGATTCACTTTAAGATTTTGGGTTAGTTTGCAAAAAGCTATGGGCACGAATTTATGATTTAGTTCTGCATATCATTCTTAAACGGATGGACAGTCGAAAAAGACTATTCAAACTCTTGAAGATTTATTAAGACTCTGTGTCCTTGACTTCAAGGGACTTTGGGACAAGTTCTTACCATTGGTGTAGTATCTTACAACAACATTTATTAAGCAAGTATTGGCATGGCTCCATTCGAGGCGTTGTATTGAAGAAAGTGTCGTTCTCCAGTATGCTGGGATGAGGTGGGTGAAGCAACGTTGTTGGGACCGGATTTGGTACATACGACTACAGAAAAGATTCAAATGATCCGATAACGTATAAAAACTTCACAAGATCGACAAAAGAGTTATGCTGATCTTCATCGAAAAGACGTGGAATTTGATATTGGAGATCATGTGTTGTTACGTGTTGCTCCATGGAAAGGAGTTATAAGATTTTGAAAGAGAGGAAAGCTCAATCCTTAATTCATTGGCCCATTTTTAATCCTCGATCGAGTAGGAACTGTGGCCTATAGACTCACCTTACCGCCAAGTATGTCTCGTGTTCATAATATTTTTCATATATCTATGGTACGTAAATATGTGAAGGACCCGAACCACATTATTGAATTAGAACCAGACGAGATAGAGGAAGATTTAACGTATGAAGAGTTACCTGTTAAAATCTTTGATACGAAGGATCATATTCTACGATCCAATGTTATACCTCAAGTCAAAGTTTTGCGGAGAAAGCACGATGTGGAAGAAATGACTTGGGAGTTAGAATCTAAGATGAAGTCAAGATATACTCACCTCTTCGATATATCAGGTACGCAACCTAATTTTGAGGACAAAATTTCATAAGAAGGGGAGGTTGTAAGACCCCAACTTTTATGAATAAAGTTTAATTTCTCTCGAATTATATTTTTGAATATTATGGTGTGGATATAATATAATGTTATAGTTGTGGGTAATATTTACAAATTTTGCAAATTAAGCAAGTGGTTATATAATATTCGATTGGTCGGGGAATATTCGTTTTAACAGAGAATATTCGTACGACGGCACAATCCTTGGTGAACCCCACAATAGAAGTATTGTCGTAGTAAGAAAATGACATAATTATCTTTTTATAAAAATAACGGCGGAAGTGTTACCGTTAAAACTGTTGAACTACCCAGTAGTAAAAGTACAGTAATACATGTGGTTGCATAGTAGCACACGGTATTGGTTATTGATGCTTACGTGAGAAGTCACTCATTTATAATCAATTATTGCTACAGTAATTGATGCATCATATCTCTCATATTATTGATTCGATTATTGTCACAGTATCATCTGCATAATATGATATATTATTAAATCAATAATTGAGACGACAAAGTTGTTTATATTATTAAATTGCAATATTTATAATGTTTAGAAGTTCTGTCAAGGAGTGATTTGGTCACCTAATTGCGCGCCAATATGGAGAAATCCATATTGAAAAGCCCCATCTTTCCTAGAAATGACCTGGTTGTTAAATATTATGAGTTATAATATTGATGATGAAGAAGCTCGTGTTGATTAAAGATGAAATTGATAGTTCCATTGTGTTGAAATTATTTGTGTTAGTGGAAATCGACAATTTTTTCTATAGTAATTGATGTCTGGAGGTTATATTGTTCAATCAGGTATTCGGTGCACTTTTTATGTCAGAGTACTATTCATGAGTTACTATTTATGAGTTACTATTTATGAATTACTATTTATGAGTTACTATTCACGGGGTACTATTCACCCGAAAAATATATTTCTTTTCTGTACAGATCATTTTTGGGTACAATATTATTCCATGAGGAGATGTGCTAATTTTTCAAACCGTTAGTTGACGTTATAATAGTGAATCAGTATGGATCGCTGGTCGAAAGTTATAATAGTGAATCAATATGGATCACTGGTTTAAAGTTTTAATAGTAAATCAGTATGGACCGTTGATTTAAGTTTTAATAGTAAATCAATATGGACCGTCTGTTTAAAAGTAAATCAATCTGGATCGTTCATGAATTAGTTACTATTCAGTCAATTCTCCTATAAATAGAAGCTCATTCCTTCATTATTTCTTATGAATTCACTGAAACTCTAGAGAGAGAAACTATTATAGAGAGAAAGAAGAAAAGTATTCTGCTACCTCACTTTTCTAATATCCAGTTCTTCTAAGGTAAGGAGTATTATTTATTTCTTATTCATGAAGAGAACTTCTGTTATTCCATTCTTTATTATTATGTTGGAATAACATGTTATGCAAAGTACCGCATACATGGTGAAATTCTTCTGTTATTCCATTCTTTATTATTATGTTGGAATAACCTGTTTTTGCGAAGTAACGCATATATGGTGAAATTCTTCTATTATTCTGTTCATTATTATTTTGTCAAAATATCTTGTCTGTGCGTTTACGCCGGACCTGGTTCTATTATTTATTATTCTTGTGGAATAACCTATCTGTGCGGTCTATCACATGAATGGTGATTTCTGTTGTTATTCCATTCTTTATTATTCTGTCAGAATATCCTGTCTGTGCGTTTACGCCGGACCTAGTTCAATATTTATTATTCTGTCGGAATATCCTGTCTGTACGTTTACACCGGACCTGGTTCCATTATTTATTATTCTGTCAAAATATCATGTCTGTGCGTTTACGTCGGACCTGCTTCCATTCTTTATTATTCTATCGGAATATCTTGTCTGTGCGTTTACGCCGGACCTGGTTCCATTCTATATTATTCTGTTGGAATAACTTGTCTATGTAGATTACCACATGCATGGTGAATGATCTTTTGTATTCATTCCTTATTAAATTGTGGAAATAATCTGTATACGTGGATTACCGCATAGCGGGTGAAAATCCACTTGCAATTTCATATATTTTGTTATACTCAGTTAGTTAAAGTTTTGGCTTCTATACTCAATGAAATTAGTGGAATATCCTTGATATTTGCACTTCATCCAATATCTTTTCATGGAAATATTCTTCTGAGCATTCTTTAATTTTACTCCACAAAGAAGTATCATGTTGACAATTTGGACGTTATTAATTTCTAGATAAATTAATTCTTGAACTTGTTTTATTGAATTATTATGTCATTGCCATCATCCTCGTGCTTATATGATAATCAAATTCATCTTTGGCTTACGTGCATAGATGAACTTAGCATAGATGGACTTAGTATGATTTTGACCAGGGATCATTCGGTATGATCATGACGTGTAATGTTATAAATGATATGGTAAAAGTCCTCAGTGGCCTGTAATGCATTGATGGACAGTTTTTGATATGATTATGACCAAGGAGTGTTTGGTATAGTTATGACCATTGATGATTTAATGAATATCTTTGGCCCGTAGTATAGGGATGATTAGATGATGTGTTTTATTTATTAAGCTGAGTCTCAGCTATAAAAATTGATGAAAACATTTTATACCATAGAAGATAGTAGATTTTATTCTCTACTTGACTCTTCTAATGGATTGCTTGTTCCGCTGCAGTTAAACTTGATGTCTATTGTATTTTATCAGTTTAACATTGTTGAAGACTATTGATAATTTATTCTGCATTATCATAGTCATAATATTTCTTACTGGGCTAGTTGAGCTCGCCCTTTCTTTCACTGTTCTCTTCAGGAAATGAGAATATAGTTGGGACGAGTCAGGGAATGGAGTGATGGTCCAGATGATAGCATTAGTAGTCCTCACTATTCTGTTAAATAGTGTGACAATAAATGTAATGAGGACTCCATTGAGTGTGGATATTGTCTAGATGACAATATTCTTATTAAAACTTCTAGTTTGTGTTTTGTCGTATTTTACACGACAGTTGTATTATTAAGTTGTATTTGTATTTTTGTACCATGTATTTGATGACTCAGAATAGATGATTTATACATATTTCGGGGGCGTCACAATTGCCCTGACATTGATATCAATGTTCTTGACAATCACATACAATAAAGGAAAATTTTCTTTTATAATTTCGCTCATGTGCTGGGAAGGGACCAATTTGACACATAGGAAGGCATACCATATTTTTCCATAGAGGCTCAAATCCTTATTTAGAAAAAAGGTACCTCCTTCTTGGCCTTTAACCATACCATGTCCGGTCTCAAATTTCTACCATAATCTGATCGTAATTTGGCCCACTATCTCTATACGCTGTGTACTGGAAAACTTTAGGAGCTCAAAGTTTATAAAACTCATTATTAGCTTCAATACTTAAAGACACCATCTTCCCGTTGACAAAAACTATAAATGTGACAACCCGATATTTTCTAAATAAATAAAACTAAAATTTTACGTATAAATTTTTTTATTATTATTATAAGGATGAGGATTTGTACAAGATAATATGTATATGTATTTATGTGGTAAATAAAAATATATTTATTACATAAATATTTGCAAATAAATTTATTTTTAGAATTATTGATTATTATCAATTATAATTTTTATACTAATTAATTCCTTATGGGAAATGTTTTATTAATTATTTTTTTTAAGGAAAATATAATCTTATATTATTTAGATAATATATGAAATGATTTTAGAATAATTATAATGATTATTTCATTATATGAATTTGTTCAAGATGTTAAATTAAATATTTTAACTTAATTAAGAATCTTATTTATGCAAGATAAATCAGATATGGAATCCAAACCCTAATTTCGAGTTTTGATTAAGGAATGAGAATAATAATATTATATTGTTATTTTTTAGTGTTATAGATATGTATGGTTATGTGTGTAATGTTAATGTGTGGAACAGTTTTATTATATTACGACCAAACCCTAATAATATTTTATAAAACCTATTTCTGGTTATGGAATGAGGAATGGTGATAATAATATAATATTAATTATATTTTGATTTTTCAGTGCTATAAATATGTGCCGTATGTACGTGTTGATGATGATTGGTCAATTATGGTGTTTAATTTTAAAAACCCTAATGTTAATTGGTTAAACCCTAGTTTTCAGGTGGAAAACCCTAATTTGAAAATAAATTGTGAGTTTAAGACTGTTATATGACGATGTTATATGATATATGTTATGTGTTATTTAATATTTTGCTAATTATAGAAAACCCTAACTTTAAATGTAAACCCTAATTATATTTGATTTTTTAATAATTAGAAACCCTAATCCGGAAACCTAAACCGGAGGTTTGATCAGTCAGAAATAGTGTTATTATAATTAATATCAAGTATGATAGACTTTAATTACTAATTAAGATGAATCTAATTAGTAAATTAAAACCCTAAAATCTAGAACTCTAAATTAATTTCTTGAAACCCTAATTGATTTGAAACTCTAATGTGAAAGTCATTCATGACTTTGAGAATTTGTTAAGTCGTTATGCAATCATGATAATGTGATTAATGACTGGTGATATAGAAATTAAAACCCTAATACATAGAATTCTAATTTGATAATTAGAAAACCTAATTATAAATCGGTAACCCTAATTATCAAAATCTTAAACCCTAATTGCTAAATTAGCAAAGTCAATGATAATTATATGATCTAGAAACCCTAATTAATTTATTTTTTTGAAAACCCTAAGATATTTTAAAAACCCTAATTTTCTATTAAAACCTTAAATTTTAATTAGTAAGTTATAATTAAAATTTTATTGAGCTTTAGTCTTAATTGTTCAAGCCCTAGAAATTATTTGGAGAACCTTAAGGATTAAAATCTAGTGATTAAAACCTAGATTCAAGTACCATGGACAAGAATACCCTTAATTACTTTGTTAAATTACTAAAATAGCATTTTTGATTTATTTAATTTAGCTTTCTTGCAAATCTTTCCAAATCTTAGGTTGTTCACCAACCCTAGATAATCCCATGTGCCAAAAATCTTTTTAATATCATCCATTTTCAGTAGCCATACATGCACCAACATTATATAAATAGATTGAAGAGAGAGAAATGAACATTAGTTGGCCAAATTTTTGTACAACACTCAACCTAGTCCTTTTTCTCTCAAACCCATGAATTTCCTAAAGAATTTCAGTTTTTTTATCAAGCCCCACGAAATCCCACAACAGATCAGCAGCCAAAATCAAGAAATTAAGCATAAAAGGTATAAAACCCTACTTTGAATTTTTGTTCAAAAGTTGTTGTTAGATTTTGTGTTTTGTTGTTAAAATATGTTGTTTATGTTGTATAATGATGATCTGGGTTGCTAGATGTTAGATCCATAACATCTAGAAGCTCGGATTTGAAGATTTCAAGAATCTGGAAAATTTTCATTTTATGGTCTGACAACAAATGTCAGACCGTGTAGATCTTAGTATGTTTTGTGTTTTTGTAGTTTAAGTGTTATTTTTTGTAGTCTTGTATGTGATCTTTTATCTGATACATGAATCAAAGTTGGATCAGTTATAGATTGGAAGTTATGATCAGTAAAAACCCGTTGACCGGGCATGACCGGTCGAAATCTGGGTAAGCCCAGAACCTAAAAATAGTGTCTGACAGATTTTTGAACAGCTCAGATCTGACTGATTTGATTTTGTTTATTGGTGTTTTTATAATCAATGAATAGCTTGACATATGTACTTTAAGTGTATAGCTTTAGATCATGTTAATAATCAACAGGATGAGTGTGATTTTCGGTCAAAGTAGGCCGCTCGGCCATGATTTCACTTTCTGGGAAAAACCCAGAAATTTTAGAAGCAAGCTTCTGACATGGTTTGACCGGCTATTAACTGTTGAATTTGTTGATGTTTTGTTGATGTTTTATATTAGATCTCTTTAGTTACATGTGATTTACAACCTAGAACCTTTAGATCACAAAAATGTTACACGATTCGAATGTAGTGATGGTTCAAACTGAGCCCCATGATCTGTTCTTCATTTCTGGGTTTCCAGAAATGAAGAACAGCCTCTGACAGCCATTTTAATGGTTTAGATATTTCATTTGGTGCACGATATAACTCATATTTGTTGTTGGATCTTGTATTTTTACAGTTTCTCTACATGATCTGACCAAAACCAAGTCCAGAAACACATCACACAAGAAATTACACTCGGTCAAACCACCCCCCTAGCACACTGTCAAGATTTTCTGGAAATACTCAAGAATACCTATAGCGACAGAAAGTGTCGCTATAGCCCTTTAGCGACGGTTTTACTTATAATTTCCGGAAATTAATAAAAAAATTGATAAAAATGGTTTTTAATTATTAAAAATAAATAATAAATTATGAAAAATTAATTTAAAGTCTGAAAAATAGTTTTTAACTATTTTGGGTATATTTCGAAAATATTTAATATTTTTGGAATATAAATGGTATTTATTTATTTAATTACAATATTAGATAAATTATTTAAAAATGGTTTTATTTCATGAAAAATCATGAAAAATTATATTATTGTGTTAGAAAATAATTTTGAGTTATTTTTGATAACTTTTAATATTTTGTGATAATTTTCATTAATAAATTAATATTAATGATAGTTAAGTTATTTATTTAATGAATTAAATAAATAAATTAAAAATGATTTTATTATATTAAAAATTATTTTAAATAATAATAAGGTATTTAAGAATATTTTAAGTTATAAAATATAAATTTTAATATTTAATGGTTAATTTATTAATTAATGATTATTAATGATATTAAAGTTATTTAATAATTATATTAAATAAATAGTTTAAAAATGGTTTTATTTATTTAAAAATCATTTAAAAGAGATATAAATGAATTAAAAATATTTTAAGTTATAATTAATGACTTTTAATATTTAGATAATAGTTTATTAATATTTAAATATTAATGGTAATTATTTAATAATGATTTTATATGTTTTAAAAATCATTTAAAGGTAATATAAGTACTTTAAAAATATTTTGAGTTATTATAAATAACTTTAATATTTTAGGCAATGGCTTCATTAATAGTTTAATATTAATTAAATATTAATGATAATAGAATTGTTTGATATTTAAATCATTTAATAATGATTCTGATATTTCAAAAATTATGGTAAATGGTAATAATTATTTTATAATTATTATAAGGTCATGAAAAATGATATGACGGTTATTTAATTAGTCTAAATGGATATTGGTCAACTGTTTAGAGTTTTAGACTCGATTTTTATCCGATAAAGATGTCGGAAGACCGACATATTTCAGAAATTGATCTGAACTTAGATAATGTGATTAGTTAACTATTTATTTGTGATTCAATGGTTATTAAGGTTGCGTGACAATGTGATTAGGAATGTGTTGATGTTTGTTTGTGATGCCATGATTGTTGAACATGTGTGATAAGATGATTAGGTTATGTGCTGATTGCGAAATGCAGTACTATGTGTTACGGTAAACTGTTCTAATCGAACGATTGATTTGATTAATGATAGGTCGTGATAGAAAGATAGAACTAAGTTGAGAATTGTAAGCAGCGCATCAGGCAAGTATCCTAACTTTGCATTTTCTTTATGCAATGGACAGAAGTGGAAAGTTCAGAATTATTATTATTAATGTACAGATTGTTAAACCTATATTATATACACCCTTTGATTATCAATATGTTAGTATAAGGTAATTTTGATATATATTCTGTTCGTTAATTTCTATAAAT